>JAQIVZ010001829.1:0-27003 GCA_034700945.1 Arrhopalites spinosus
GAGATTTTACAAGTCAGACCTGATAATGTCCCAACCTCCTTTTCTTCTTTGGCGCATAGAGTGTATATGGCCTTGGGTACAAGAAGAAGAAAGTTGTGAGCTTTTTTGATGGGATTCAACTAAAAAAAGAGGGAGAAAGTGTGAAGAGTTGTAGCGTACAGAGAGAGAGAGAGAGAAAGCGAGAGTAACTAGTACGGAGCTCTTCCATGTCTTCCAATTCATTTTCTCTCTCTCTCTTGAGATGTACGTTTGAGCTGTCTTGTCCATATAAATGCCCGGGCATTGCATAGTTTTCTTGAAGGAAAAAGGGAGAGAAGAGAAGAAATATCCCACAAATTTTCTCTCCTTTTTTTGGATCTGATTAAATGAATGCACACGCTTCATATGGCCCCCATCCCATCCCACAGACTGCATGTTTAAGGGAATTGCACAACGGAAATTGAAAATTTGCTAGCCCACCTTTATATTATATCTCCCTTATACATAAAAGATGGGGAATGGAGTTGTATAGATATCTATGGAGAAAGTGGGGGGGGGAGGAATCATTTAATCCGTGGACAGGGACAGGAAATGAAAATACATTATGAAAGGCTCCCCCTCCTAATAATAATATACTAGTGGGTCATAGGTTTGTCCTCTGTGTGAGTTACATGCTACAACATGTACGTGATACAACGGGCAGTCATGTCTCCGTCATACAAAATGAAAACCATTATTTTGAATTGACCTCTCCTTCCCACTATCATAACTAACTGAAATAAAAAAGAGGGGGCAACAACAAACCCGGGGAAAAAAATAACAAGAAATATTCCTTAAGTCAAGGTGCAAGAACTACACAAGAAAAAATAATGGTTGCGTGCAATAACAACTAAAAACATATTGCCCACCAAAATCCTCCCAGCCCCAAAAAAAACCCAATAGAAAACATGGACCATTAAGAGTTGGGGCTTTTTTCACTAGATTGTGTCAATGTTCTTTCCACCTACAAAAAAAATTCAACTTGTGACCTTCCTTAAGAGAGAATTCTGTTGAATCAAAAGAAATTTCTTTTTTTTGGGCCAACTGAATTGCTCCTAATTTGTGGGCCATAATAGTTGGAATTAGGAGAAGCCATATCGTAATTGGCAATGGAAATAAACAAGAGACTTTCTATTTCTTTTTTTTGGGTCATTGGGGAATTTTTTTTTTTTTTGGAAGAGTATTTTGGGTAAAATTGAACTAATTTCTTTTTTTCTCTTTCTTGTACTTTCACTTTATGATTAAACAAGACAGCTTTCTTTATTATTTAACTGCCCACATTTTTACCTCTCTCTCTAATGGGACTTTCACAAAAAAATTTCTTTTTTTTGCGCAGGGACTGTAAAGAAAAAGACAAAAAAATCAATGAAATTTAATTTATTTATACTCAATCCAATCCAGATGTAATGTAAGAGGGAAGGTAGAAACTAGAAATTAATTGTAGGAGATGGGTAATCGGAATGAGATTTGAATAGGACGAGAAGTTGAGATTGATCAGGAAGGAAATGAATATAAACCCAATTTATTTCCCCCTTTTTTTCTTCAAAAAAAGAAAAACTTTTTTTCAGTTCATTCAATCATTTCTTTCCACTTGATCTTCTTCTTGTTAATTTATGCGCCAATATTAGAATTTTTTTTTTGTCCACTCCAATTTGAATTTGAATTTCCTCTTCAATGACTCTCCCTTAAAGTTAAGATTCTCCTTGTAGAATTTCCATGTAAATTGTAATTTTAGTTGGTTAAATTTAATTAAAATATATTACAAAGTAAATTTCTGTTTAGTTTGGGGAAAATTTTCCAGAGAAATTCCACAGAGTAGGAGAGAAAGAGATTGAAGAGTGGTTAATGCAAATAAATTTGTGCAGCGTAAGAGGAAAAAAAAGAGAAAGTTTTCTATAAACAAGAAAGAAAAGAGAGAAAGATTTGGGAGAGAGAAATTCATTTGGAAATATATTTTTTTCCTCATGTTTTTTTCCTTTTTGCAGATCAATCCGAGTAATCCGATTACATAGATGAATCAGCTTGATTTGTTAATGTTAATGGTGTGCTCTCTCTCTCTCTCCTATCTTCCTTTTTCTGACTGATGAAAGAAGCCACATGATGATGATTTATACATAGAATTTGAGGTCAGATGCTGTACAAGCACAAGCTCAAGCAAAATCAAGAGAGAGAAAGCTAAATTACAAAGTTGAAGGAATGAAGAAGCTCATCACATTCTCAACCTTCAAATGGAGGTAACGAAAAAAAAGAGAGAGAAAAGTTTTTTTTTGTCGAGTCTTAAAGATGAAATGGAATGTTGATGGTGATGAGGATGAGTCTAGAGATTTTTTCCCCTCTCTCTCTCTTGTTCTTCTCCACTCTTGAATCCTTTTATATGCTGTGCTTGTGGATGGATAAATGTAGCCAATAAAATGGTCGTAAAATGGGTGGTCAAAGTAGTAAATAAATGAGAGTAAGCCTATTTGTTGGATTTATGAGGAGAAAAGAGACGAGATTTCCAATATTCTCATGTGACCAAAAAACCTGTATCCTCTCCCTTTTTAAGGGACCCAAGTGTCCCTTTTCTGTTTACACTTCTTCTCTACAAAAAAAGAAAGAGAGAGAGGAAAAGAATTTCCATTTTTGGCACGCCGATCAACTCACGAGACTGGGAGAGTCTCTGACTCTGACTCTGGCAAGAGAATTAGGAAGGGGAATTTTGGTGTTATTTTATTGTTTGATGAAATGATAGGCCAGTTCTCCCCCTCTAAACAAATGCAGGCCCTCCCCTCCATGAAAATTTCTCTGTGTCAATGAACACTCCATCCTGAATAATCCGACTAAACCAACCTGAATAATTTTTCTCCTCTCAGACTCCTTCCTTGCATATAAAGGAGGGCCTTCAAATATTTGGGAAAAGATTCTTCAATGAAAATTCATTGGTTAGAGATAAAGTTTGAATAAACACCAACAACATTAGAGACCCCCCTCCCGTCCAAAAAAAGGAGGATGACAGTTCTTGGTTTACTGGTCTAGGTCAACAAGTTTCGTCTCTTGGTTGGTTGTACATGTATATTTTATTTTGTGGAGAATATTCACAACCCCTCAAAAAAGTTTTTGTGGGCTTGTCATTTCCAGTGTGAGGACTCAAGTTGGTAATATATATTTTATAGTGATGGAGTTGGTTGTAACATGGAAATTTACTATGGTTTGTTCAATGTCTCCCTCAGAAAATTTCATTTGCTCCTCCAGCTTATTAGACAGTCCCTTTTATGTAGATTTTGAGTGAGGTGTAGTGAATATACCTCTCCCTCTGCCTACTGCCAATTTTCTCTATGCTCCAATGCTCAAACCCCCCCAAAGTAACTTTCCTGGATATTACCCGTCCCCCCTCCTCCGTCCTCTCTCTCTCTCTCTCTACAAAAGGTTTTAGGATGAAACTTTGAAATCTTGCAAATTACTTTGGCAAAGGTTAACGAAAAGGGATGGAGTTAATGCATGCAGACATAAATACAAGAGAATCTTGTATCCATCCAGATTAAAACATTGACAATATTCCGAGGAGCCTATTATTGACTATTTCCCTACATTATCACATTATTTCCTAATTAAATTCCCCTCCCTTTTTTAAAAAAACAAATCCTCGCTTTCTATTTGTAAAATATTCAGGAAGTAAACTGGGACAATTTAATAAATTTATTTTGATTTTATTTATGTCAAGGTTTTGAAGAGCTCGAGGAACAAAATTACATGGGCTTCCAAGTTGATCTTCAAGGCCTCATTTTTGGACATTTTCAAAGAAATGTGTAAAGGGACGACCATTTTGTGATTGACGTCATCAAAATCATCTTTTTTTGAGTCTCTCAATGAATTTTAATTGCCCAGTGTTAACTACATTTTCCCCTTGTATTGCGTGTGAAAGAGTGTGGAGAACATGATAATAAATTTTTGCAGTGATGATAAAAGTGAGATGGGTAGAGAAAAGGTTACACATTTGAGCCACGTGGTCAGACATAAACATTTTGCCCATGTGGGCACTTATGGGAATTGAACTGGTGACTTTCCCCCTTTGTCGTTGTCCCTCATGTCAACTTTAAATGTCAACTCTCAAAATTGACATGATTTTCTCTCTCCCTCTTCAAAATGAACAAAATCTCCTCCCCCAAATTCTCCAAGGAGGCAAAGCGTCAAGTGATCAAAGTGCTTCAGATTTTTGAAGGGGAAAAAAAGATTTTGGTTTATAAAAAAACTTTTTGGAAAATTTGTATACAAAGACAGTAAAACACCAAATGTGGGGGAAGATAATTAAAAAAAATTATAAATAATGAGTGACACTTATCCTTATCAAAAAAAATTTACACGGTGTATATTAAAGTGTATCAAAAAAAATATATTAGATTATATATCACACAAGTAAAATATATGTACACCCATATAAATAAATATAGGATCAATAATAATAATAATATATATTTATAAATTAAACTATATGTCACAAAAAATTAATTTAAATTAAATGTACAATATTTAAAAATTTAGAAAATTAATTTAATTAATTTTAATGTCAACATTGTATGGAAAAAAAATTATATATTATAATAAAAAAAACAATGAGTAGAATTCTAGTCATTAATTTTCTTCGAGAGTTCTATATTATAAATGTTCTATTTAAAAATTTAATTGTACATTTAATTATTAAAATGACGAAGGAAATGTGGAGTGTGGACAAACAATTTTTTTAAAAAAATGTACATTTTTATGCAAATAAAAATATCACATGGATAAAAATTTATTTCAACTTTCTCTTTTCGTCTATTTATAAAAAGTTTTTTTCCTCTTCATGAAAAAAAAAGAAAATTTATTTTTTCAGTGGGTTATTTTTCAAGAGAGAATTTAAACAAGAAAATGTTTTTCAATTTGACAAAGTCAAAGAAAAACTAAATTTTCCCTTGAAATGTTAACACATGCAAACGTTTCAATTTTCACCAAAATAAAATAAAAAAAGAATCTTGTTGAATCTCTCAAATATTATTTCTTTTGCTCCAAATCCTAAATTGCATAGAAAGAGAGAGAGAGAGAACTGGGGAAGGAGTGTTGAAGGAGAAAAAAGAAATTCAGGTAAATTTTTCATTGCTCACTCATACAAGACGAAGCTTTGATTCTTTTTTTTTCTTCACGATTCATCATCTTCCTTTTGTCAAAACATGTGAGATGGGAATATGTGAGGTTCTCTACATTTTTCTTTTTTTTCTTGCCTATCAAAAAAATGGTATACATCTCCCATTTGATTTCAAGCACCTGCCTCTCCCTTCCCTTGCTTTGTAGAGCAGAAGGGCCGGGTACCTGTAAAAGTCCAGGGGAGTGAAAAAAATTTTTTTTTTCAGCTGACAACAGCAACAAAGTAAGAACATAGCGTCTTCTGATCAATCTCTCCGCTTCAAAAGTCCAGACTCATATAGACACATCCCCCCAGATTCCATAGAAAGAGAGTCAAAAGCATTTCTTTTTATTTTTCTATTTACACACAAGTCAATACTCTTGCATATGTACATATCCCCCCCTCTTCTTTTCTCTCTCCAATGAATTTGCTATGGCTCATATCTTGGGCTAAGAACCTTCAAAAGGGGAGAGTGCCAGGAGCCCATTTCTAGCTCATCTCATGCTCCATTGAATACTTGAAAAAAAAATTGCACTTGTTCATGCTCCTCTTCTCACCCACAGCAAAAAAGAATCTTCGGACAGAACAGAGTGAACAGAGTGAAAGTAGAGAGATTTAAATTTATTTTTTTCTACTTTCTTCACCTTTCTCTCTCCGTCGCCTCTTCTCAACTTTCCCGTCATTTGAAAAGTATTTATTTTTTTAATTCAATTCCCATTTTCGTAGCTTTTACTTTTAAATAACTTCTCCCTCCTCAAAGAAAAAAGGAAAACAAACTTTAAAAAAATGAGACTGGTTCATTGATTCAACTTTGTATAATGTAGAGCATGAAAAAAAAATTGGGTGGAATATTTTGCACATATTGAGAATTGGGAGAAACGAGATGTTTGGCACTGGAGAGAGAGAGAGAGGGAAGGAAGAAATATTTCAATTTTATTCTGGTCTCGTCCAAAGCTTTTATCATATGTTTGACAGGTTGATAGGCTGGAGAAAGTATTAAATCAGGGGGGAGGAAGGGGAGTCTAGAAAAAAAGGACCTCCTTGTTCTTTCCCTTCTCAATTCGAATTTTCGCTCCTGATCAAAGAAGAAGAAGAATGGGAATTTGCATATAAATAGAAGTAGAGTTAACTGTTCTTTGCTACAAAACTGTAGAGAAAAAAGGGGAGAAGCCACATGGGCTCATGAGATACACCTCCCCCCCCTCATCCTAATATCAGCACACATTATACATCTAGTCTCTCCCAATCCATACGACTAGATTACCTTTCCAACCTTCTCTCTCTCTCTCTCTCTTCCATGCATTTGTAATGATTCTGGGATAAGCGGAGAGGATCCTTTTCTTGAAAAAGAAACCCAGCACATGTCGAAGAGTAGCTCAAGCTCTCTCTCTTACACGGAAGCAAAGAGTAACAAAAAAAAATCCATTGCCTTGAGCCTGTAGGGGCCAGAGAAAGTTTTTCCGAACGCTGAGTTGCATCTCTGTATAAAACTACTCAAGCGTACACCATCTAAAAAAATGAGAGAAATCAAAGGAATTTTTTTTTCTCTCTCTCTTTCTTCTAGTACTCGAGTAGTCCATTAAAATTGCAAGATTTTTTGTGTGCTTTCTCCCTGTATTATGGATGGTATCAATTTTCCTAAAATTATTTTCAAAATTATCATGTACACGAGAAACTTTATCAAGCCCATGACAGAGAGAAAGTGGAGGATGTGTTTTAAGTACAAACAATGATAATAGATTGGGAGGTCATCAAAGTGTGTAGAGAAAGGAGAGCTTTCTCCCCAAAAAGGGGAGAAGGCTTTTCTAAGATGCAGCCGGTGTCTTTTAAAGGCCCTAGGGGCTTTCTCCATGAAATTGTCAACTTGATTCTCTTTCTTGTTTGCCAACATTAGACTTGAGCACTCGTCTCATTTTTATCCAAATAATACCAACTCTCCTACTTTCTCTCATTTAATGTCTTTCCCCATCCTCTCTCCCTCTCTTCATGTACTGTAAATATTGAAATGTTGCTCTTAGTGAATAAAAATAAAGTGTACACATTTCTCTGAATTGGCCATTTGTAAACAGAGTGAAAGAGATGCAAAAATATCTTGAAGAGTTCATGTTTCCTCCAATTTTCTTGGGATTAACATGACTTTTTTTTGTATATATATATTTGTAAAATAATGGAATTTAAATCCTTTTTTTTAGTTCGGGGAAATCAAAATAATTGGAGAATTGCTCAATGTTGTAAACAACTTGAGGCATTTTTGTCAATTTAAATTGAAATAAAATAAATAGAAAAAAATATTGAGAGAAAAAATGTTTGATAGACTTTTTTTTATCTATTTTTATTTTGGTGGACAAGACCAAAGGAGGAGTTTTGTAGGGTTAGAGGGGAGCATGAGATGACTAGGAATGAGGAGAAAGTTGGGGAAAGTGTGTACATATTTTGGGTTCATTACGTTGTCATTTAAAGGGGAATAATGAGAAGATTTCCATTCGGTGTTGGACACACAGAGTAAATACGACATTTGAATTTCTCTGATTGTACCTCTACAGAGTCACTTTCTCTTTTTTTTGACAAAAGGAGAAAAAAAAGATGGTCTATTGTTGAATTGAATCTGTAGTTCCTGATTGTAGAGTACATGCACTTTTGTGTCTCTACATTTCCTACATTTCCAAACCCAACAAGATTTCATGGACCCCCATTCCTCTCTTTTTATATCCCTCCCCCTTTACTTTCCACTGGCACGGGTTTGGAGTGGAGAATTTCTAATTTGTTACAGGAGAATCAGTCTGAACGTGCTCACATCACCTCATTGAGCAAAAGTGAATTCACCCGATCGGATTGTCGGGCAATCTTCTACAGGGCAATTTAAAATCATTCCGATCTATCTTCTCTCCCCTCTCGCTTCATCATGCTTCATGACATGGATGGGCTTTCCCCCAGAACCCCCTTTCTCTTGTGTACCAAAAAACTTTCTCTCTCTCAAGTAATCTTGCACGTGGTCCGATTCTTTCTTTTTTAACCAATTTTATTTAATTCTATGGAAAATAAATTAATATTACATATCCCTCCCTCCACCTCTCTCTCCTTTGTACTCTTCTGATCACAGGCCCGTGAAGATCTATGCTCTCTTTTTTTGGAAACTTAACAAATGGTCAAATTAAACTATTTAATTGTACATGTGCCATGAATTCAAAGTTGTTGGCGGTTTTTTCATTATTTTTTTTAAATGAGAAATATCAATATGGATATTTTTAGCTAGAATGTAAAATGTGCTAAGAGTTGGATTTTTAAATAATTTTGATGAACACAATTAAAATTTTAATTAATGCTTGTACAAATGTATTTATTGTAAGATTGAAAATGTAATTACAAAAAAGTCTTAATAATGAATATAAAAAAAACAATAATTATAAATGGAGTGTCAGGTATGCCTTCCGGGTAGATTCAGTACAAAATAGTCAACAAAGAAAGGACGGTCAGAAGTTGACAGGTGGGACTTTTAGCCGTAGAATCTAGAAATAAAAAGAATTAAATAACAATTTAAAATTTTAATTATTCACATTATTTGAATTTTTAATTTTTTTTAAAAAAAAAACTTACCCTCCACCAGAAGACGAAGATGCGGCAGCGGCTGCACTAGAAGAGCTTCCTCCAAATCCTCCAAGTCCACCAAATCCGCCACCATAATAAGGAGAGCCCCATCCACCTCCATAAAGTCCACCGTATCCCAATCCGTATCCTGGGTAGTATCTGGCTTGTCTAGTCAATTGTGGGTTGAAAGGTTGAAATTGGGGAGTCCCAGGAGTCAAAATCTTTTTTTGGGTGTCAATTATTGTGACTCCATCTTTAACAGTTTTTTGTTCTCTTTCAAGTGTCTCACTCCCTGGTCTCAAAATCTTTTCTCGAATGTTGGTTGTTGTCAAACCTGGTGTCGCAACCTTTTGTACAGTCTCAAATGTTGTTGACCCGGGTCTCACAATTTTTTCTTTAATGTTAGTTGTTGCTACTCCGGGTTTCAAAACCTTTTCCGTATTCTCGAATTTTACAGCCCCATTACTTAGAGTAATCTTGTCATTAGTGTCAATTGTTGTGGACCCTGGTCTCAAAATTTTTTCTTGAGTCTCAACTTTTACAGACCCTGGTGGCAAAACCTTATTCAGATTCTTGTGTATACGAGCTGAAATATACAAGTCAAAATGTTAATATTAAATTAAATTATAATTCAACTGGTTTTGAAATTTTGAATTAATTTTGAAATTTTGAAATAAAATTTTAATTATTAAATTCATATTTTTTAAATAAAAGTAAAATTACCATTATTGGCGTTATAACTTGACCCAAGACTAGCGATGACCGCCACCAGAAACAAAGTGTAGAATAATTGAGCCATTTTAAATTATGGACTCGAAAAAAACTTCAAAAAGTAAAATGAATTTGAAATGAAAAAAAGACTAAAATAAAAAACTTCAAAAAATAAAGTGAATTTGTCAGAGGAAGACAACAATTCAAGTTGAATGAAAGAGAGGAAGTGACTTTAACCTGTTAATTGTGGTGGCTTTTATACAAAAATTTAAGGGCTCATTTTTTAAGATAAAAAATAATCCTGTCCAACTACGAACGGGAATTCCAGTCCCTTTTTAAAAAAGGCTTGGAACTTTCAGCACCCTGCTGTTCTACCCTAATAACCCTTTTGTACGAGTAGCTAGAGAGAGAGAGGGGAAATTCCCATATTTTATTTTTTAACAAATACAAAAGAAAAAAATTATAAATTATAATATTTTACACTTTACCAAAATCCTATTGGGTTTCCCCCATTTAATTTTTAACATGAATAAAAATAAAACCAAAAATGGATGACAAAATAGTAAACTTGAGTTTCACTTGGAATAAAAAGGTTTTCTTAAATAAATGATGAATTTGCTCTTAATTTTGTGCAATCTTGACCCCGTTGATGACATTTAATTATAAAGAAGGATGAGTTATATGTTGTTTAATTAGAGCATTTATATTTAAATGAGTTTTCTCTCTCACATTTGGGGAAAGAATGATGAAAAGGACAATGAGTGGATGATGATGGTGGTTTTTCCATATAAAATAAATATAATAAATACACAAGAAAATTTTATCTCTCTCATCGGACTCTAATAAGAACGTTTAAAATGAAGAGGAGTTCCATTGAAATGAAAATTTATGACCCTTTTCTTGATTACTTCCATTCCAACCCGCACCAAGGCTAGTAGTACACAACATGATGGAATATGTTAGCGTCTCTTGTCATAAACGTAAACTGGGCAATGTTAGTTGTGTTAATAATATTACGTAATATACTGTAATGTCCTTTTAAGCCCCCACCATCATAACTCTCCACCCAAGCAAGGGGCACATTAGATGTAGATAAAACGCTTAATAAGTAATAATGTATGCAAATTCCTACACACACAAAGACCCCCATAAATAAATTCTAGTCAAAGAGCTAAAGAGCAAAAAGGCTACAAATTCTGGGAAATATATAGAATATTTAAATGTTCCCTCAAATGCTCAAATATTTCTCAGAGAGATGAGGATGAGTAGTATTTGGATACATGCAAAGTTCTTTTTTTATATGTATGTAAACCTCATAAATTGTCCATTCAGAAAAAGAAGGCTTGAAATTGGATTCATAAACTACTTTCTCTCAAGAAAGTATTACAGATATAAGAGTCTGGAGAGAAAACAGTTGAAATTATTCCAAAAATCTATAAATTATCCTCATCCCTCTAGAGATCTCCACAATTTTCTTTTTTTTGAATCTAAAGGGGAAAGGTAAAGAGGAAGCCATAATCTGGGAATCTGGAAGCCAAAAAAAACATTTTTTTTAAAAAAATACAATTTCTATAGATGAACCATCTTAAGGATGTTAACTTTACAAAAAAATCATTTTTCTCTTGTAAGAAACCCAAAAGAAAATATTAAAGATCAAGTTAATGTTTTTTGCATTATAAAATACGTTCCTCATAAAATTCAACTTTGTTTCCTCTATTCAATGATAGGGATAGAATAAAAAAAGGAATTTTAGTATGGCTTCAAGGTTGAGTACAAGAGAAAATCTTTTTTTTTGGTTAAATATTGTCCATTGCTATTTCTATTCCAAAACTACCTTTTCCGGTGAAGGAATTTCTCAACTTTTAACTCAACCAAAACTATTCCCTTACATGGAGAAAACCAAACAATAAATTTGTACTAATTTCCGGACAATTTTACAACTTCCAAAAAAAGACTCTTTTAAACTTTTCCAAGTCTACAAAATAACAATGCCGTGGAAGACTCAGGACAGATTTAATTTCTCTGCCATACAAAGTTGTGGAATGAGAGAAGAAAATGGAAATGATAAATTTAAAAAAGTATTGGAGCCCATCAAAAAGTTTGTAGGACTAAAAAAAGAATATCATCAAAAAATAAAATGGAGACAAACAAAGAAACAAACCCCAAGAAATGGAGTAGGACAAAAAAAGAGGAAAAGTCAATACAGTTGAGTATTTTCAAATAGAGATCATATAATATGAGAGAGAGACATGGGGAAAAAGATTCCATGGGCTTCATTTGATTTAAAGTTTGGCAAAACAAAAAGGATTTATTTTGGACCATCCACCTCATTTGTTTTTCCCGTCTTTTGTCTCTTCACTTTTTCCACTCACCACACACCCCAACACCAACAAGAACAACATCCAAAACCCACAACATTTTTCTGTGTTGTGTCACAAAGGAAAAAAAGAAGAGGCGGAACAACAACAAAATGAAGTGAAAGAGGAAACTTGAGACAGAGGGACTTAAATGTGGCTAAGTGGAAAGTGAGACATTTCCCTTTTTCAAGTCTCCAAATGTACTTTCCCTACTTTCTCCACCCAAATAAACCCTACACCACCCACAAAAAACAAAACCACAGCACAGCGACAGCATCCACAAAAATCAGTCTGGAAATCTCGATCCATGTACAGCATGTACATATTGAGATAAAAGACAACAAAATTCCCTTCAATTTAGCTCTTCCGTGATGGGAAAGTGGGATGGAGCTAGACACAAGAGAGAGACAAGAGAGAAAACAAGGGAGTGTCTCATTTTTTGCTGCCGTGGTCGTTTATGATTTGGGTTAGAGAGAGAGAGAAAAAAGTAATTTGGTGGAAGTTGGGCAGTAGAATTTTCATATTCATGTAACGCTACAATGGCTGGAAGCCCTTTTACCCATCATGTGTCGTCAGAGAAGAGAAGAGAATCCTCCACTTTTGATTTTCCAGCATAAGTAGCTTTAGGTTAGGTGGATATTATATGAGCAGGATATTACCAAAAGAATCTCACCTGCATTTGATAGCTTCCCCCCCCCCCCCTTCCTAAAAAAAAGAAGACTGGCATGAGCTTTGACTCTCTTTAACCCTGACTCAGCTCTTCCCCACTACAGTCCAAGTTTGACAGAACCTCTCTCTCTCTTTTTACATGGTAAAATTTGGGTGGAAGGTAGATTGTAACCATACAAAAATAAATCTAGTTGGAAGAGTCATAAACTTTGACTCCTTTTGACGCAGTCCCATCTCGACGATTTCATGTCTCACGTCCTTCTCTCCCTCTCCCCATCCCCTCCGAGCTGTAATATACAACCAACCTCCTCTATAAATTCCTTATTACCGCCTGTACTGGAGAAAGCATAGAGAGAGGAAATATGGGAAAGAGTTAAAATTTGGTGATAAAAAAACTATTGAATTTACATGGAGGTCGTTTCATTTAATAAATAAGAATATGGATGTGGCCGGGGTGGAGAGAATCAATCATGATATTGTAGAGAATATTATAATATTTATGATTATTCTTTGAGGGACGGTTCAAGGAGTCTCCTCTGTTGGAGGAAGGAGGGGGAATATTATCTAAAGTACCTTCCAACTACCAATATTGACTTTATCTTTGGCAAGCCCTGAGCCTTTATTATACAAGTGCCTCCGTGTATGCACAATAGATAACTTTTGGCTAATAGATATGAGACTTACATATGTCCCCATATAGAGAGCCCACTCTGCTCTCTACAAACAGAGTACAAGGGAGGTGCGTTTACGACCACGGGAGAATTTCTTATTGCCAATCTACTCGGGCCATGTCGTACACAAACACCTTCTAAAATTTTAGAATTGCCTAAGTAGACTTGATAGCCAAAAGATTCATTTTATATAATACAGTCATGGAGAGGAGAGAGGGGGGAGGGGTATATGGAAGTTGGAGTTGAAATAACTTTTCAAGTCCTCTGGCTAGCTTTATACTCTGCATTATTATCATCTCGAGACTGGAACGACCCATAATGCTTCCCCCCCATTCTCAACTTCAACTCAAATCTCAAGCTCAGCAGTCAGCACAAGAGAAAGCCACGCAATGTGAACACGGAGTCCATTCTCTCTTGTCCATTCCTCCTCAATTTCTTGTCCCTTCCAACAACTTTCAAAATCTTCTACAAATCCACCACCTTAACAAAAACTTTCATCTTTTTTTTCTCCCCCCCCCCCTTCTCTCTCTCTATGCCTTGTACACAATCCAAACTTTCTTTCCGCTTCAACACGGACTCTAACCAATTGTCATTTTTATGTAGTCGATAGTCGATAGTACATGAAATAAATTGGACAATTGTGAGGATTCATTTTTTTTAAATTTAATTTAAGCAATGAAATAACCTTAGGCTATTTCTTGATTGATTTTGCTCTTTTGTAATTTGTATGTTCAAATTTTAAATGGAAAAAGAATTTTAAAAAAATGTGAATTTTATTGTATTTAAGAAGAACTAAAATAAAAAATAGGATAAAAAAATAATAGAGTTGTTATTTCTATATAAAAGTGTCAATATTTTTGGAGAAAGGGGGTTTGCTCAAACTGTCTGCTTGTCATTTTCACATGAACTGATTGTAAGCCTATTGTATTTACTCTATATATCTCTCTCTCCCCATGAGGAGAGAGGGGATTTATATAATAATAGCCCATGCCTGTCGCCAAAATTGTGTTGACAGATGCAAATCCCTGAGCATTACGTGTTCGTGTGTGGGTATGAGTTTGGAGACCTATATTGAGTACAGATTACACCACAGTTATAGAAAAACCTCTTGCTCTTGTGGACAGGATGGAAGGAGGAGGATATCGCCCAAAGGATTTGAATACAAGACCAGCAAATTGCTCTACTTGTATCTGTACAAACGGAGTGAATTCACCATTGTGTACTTTTCAGATTATCAGGATTACACTCAAACTCTTCAACACAAGAAGAGAGAGAGAGAGAGAGAATCATCTTCCCTGCACTATACTCTCACTCTGATTCCTCTTACTATAAACTCCCCATAGTTTATATACAAAGAGTCATTTATATTGCAAATAAACGAGGGACTACCTTGTCCCATTTTGGGTATGTGACATGTATAGACTGCTGGGATAGACTAACTATAGTTAAATAATGTAGGTAAAAGTACTCTACTCTTCCACTATGGGATGAGGTCTAATAATGCAAACTTGAATCTTCATAGTTTTCCTTGTCTCGTTTTACTTTCTCCTCCTCCTCATCATCATCATTTCCTTTTCAGATTTTACATTGTAAAGCTTCTTATTATATCCATCCCTTTGTCTCTCCACGTTTTCATTCTCCCTCTCTCTCTCCAGCTCTGGCAACATTCTAATAATTCCTTTATGATCTGTAGTCTCTCATCACTTCTTTTTACCTCATCAGTCACTCCTCTCTCTCTCTCTAGACCACAAGGCTCTTTTCTCCATTTTAGAAAATATCTTGCTACATGAATTTCATCTCCCTCTCTTTTATCTGTACTGACATGTCATCCACCACCAAATGTGTACACTAAATTGTACACATTTTTTGGAACATTCCAAAAAGAGAAACTTTCTTCCCCACCTTTCCAAATTCTTTCTTTTTTTTTTGAACAGTGAAAAGAATTTAGTGATTTAACAACTGTTTAGAAGGGAAGGGAACAATAGTACAAGGTTTAAATGGGAGGCTTTGATGTGGAAATAAATGATGAACGTATAATAAAAATAATAATAATGTTATAGAGAAAAGAAACTGGAGAGAGAGAGGATTGGAATGACGGACATTACTTTTTATTGGAGGAGGAGGACGGAGACAAAATGTTCTAAATGTTCTGTGGACGAGAATGTGCGGGGAGGAATGGAAATAATCATGAGTCAAGTGTGTCTTTATTGTAAAAGGGAAAAATCGGGAGAGAGGAAGAGGTGGCAATTTCTACAACGACAAACACACAAGGACTCATCGTCAGCTTTAGTTTAAGTCATAGCTATGTTGAAATAACATTAGAGCATAATATTCTCTTTATATAGCCCCATCCCCTCTCTCATTTTGCTCCACACACAATGTTCATTCTTATAGGAGAGAGAAAGTAAAAGGGAAAGCGAATCCCGTTAGAGTTCAGAGGAAGAGAGAAAAAAAAAGAATGTTCTTTCAATCTTTCATGAGATGGAGAGCCATGAAATGAAATGAAATGGGCTTCACCTGCCCGTCCTGTCCCTGCCCGTGAAAATTCTCATATACAGACAGAACTAACTGCCAAGAAGGGAGAGAAGGAGAAAAAAGAAAAATTTAGTTTGGTGGGCTGGTCCCATTCAATTTTCCAGGAGTAAGAATGTCCCTTTTATCTCTCTTTGCTCCAAAGATCGTTTAAATCCAATATGTACTATACATATGGAGGCCCTCAAATCATACCCCATCCTCTATAATTCTACACCTTCTATTACACCTCATGTTACATTATCTCTCTCCTCCTCCTCCTCCAGTTTATCTAACTTTATATATACACTCACTTTGACTATCAGACTTTTCAATTCACTCTAAGCTTTCTCTTGCTTTCTCTCTTATATTATACATGTGTAGGAGGAAGATGGGTCTCTCTGTAATTTTCTCTTTTTTTCTCTCGTCTTGTTCGACTGAGACGAATGATCAAGATATGTTATGATGATATGACATGCATAGTCCTGAATCTTTCACTGTCATTATTTTGAGACTCCCATTTATTCCTACTTTATCCCCCAAAATATTCTCTCTCTCTCTCTGGACAAGAATATCAAAAAAATGTTCTCAAATTACCCGTCTACAAATAGACTCTCAAAAAATGGTGAATAATTTTATTCTCTCATTTTTTCTCATATTTTTTTGAGTGTACGATTGTACCATGCAAACATTTTTGTGATGGGCATGTTCAGCAGGGGAGAGGAAGATAAGGTGAGGAAATGAGTTTCCCAATGTCGTTGAGAGACTGATGAGAAAATCCCTTTGAGTAATAACAAGGCAAGATGTGGAAATCACTGAAAATGAATCATTAGACGAGTACACAAAGTTATTTGCATTTTCAAACAATTTTCCAGCTTCTTTTTCAAACTCTTTCTCACATCACTGCATGGGATTAAATTCTGTCATCATCATGTTCTCCCTTCAAAATATGTAGGTCATGTGTCAGTACAACTAGGGAGGGATTTTAAAAAATTATATTTTAGAACAAGTATTAAAACTTGGAATAATAAAAGAATTTGTAATAAAATTAAAACAAGGCCAACGTGACTATTTCTAGAGGGGTTTGAATATGGGAAGACTAACTTTTTCTCTTTTATTTGAGGAGAAGGAGAAGGAGTGGGTGAGAAATGGGAGTGGGTAAGAGAGTTGGGTTACACAATGTCATTGAGGAAGAGGAGGAGGGGGGGTTCAAAAGGCTTTTCGGGTGTTCGTGTTAGTTTTAGAATTAGCCCTATAGTCATCTCAAGTGAAGTATAATAAATGTAAGAAAGTGAATAATGGGTTTGATCTAAGTGAAGAAAATGCAAAGAAAATTTCATTAAGAACCTCTCCCCCCACTCTCGCCTCTCCCCCCTCCACACACACTACTCCATTATTATAGAGTCAACTAATACACAAGAGAAAGTCCAAGTGAGAGAGAGAGACAAGTAACAAAAGGCATTTTCACTTTCCTTCCATGTCACTCAAGTCTGTCAATGAGAAACAAACAAGGGATGTGAGACAAGGGAAGATGAGGATAGAATTCTTGTCTTCTTCTTTTTCTCTCTCTCTCAGCCTCTTAAATTATATTAATACTCCCTTCATCGGCCCCATATATTATTATTACCCCTCCCCCCCCTCTCTCTCTTTAAAAGAAAGGACATTGAAAGAAAGAGAAAGTTATTTTTAGTTGATCTTGTGGACATAATTTGTTTTTAAAATTGAGATTGGTTGACATTACACAAATAAAATAGTTTTCCATGTTTAGATTGAAAAAAAAGAGAAAAAGTTTTTGGGGGGATTGAGCATAAGCAATTTGAGGGGGGGAGTGTAATGTAATAATAATCTCCTTTTTCTTTCCAACAATTTCGCATGTTGGTAAAATGTAATTTAGAAAATATCTACACAAAGCGGTGGGACTTGGCATGTTTGCGTGTTTCCTCCCTTCCCTTCTTAGTCTCCAATTTGTGTGCAAAATTCACAAACACACGCCATCATCCCAAATTGTGACCGATTTCCAACATCTCAGAAAACTAAAACCCCCTTCCTCTCTCTCTCTCGTCTCGATACAATTTTTGTAGGGAAGTCTGGAGAAATGGAGAATTTACTCAAAAAAAGCTTTTTGTATTGGGATTTATATTGCCTATAATAAATTTCTCTCTCTCTCTCTATGTTGAGGGAAAAAAATGATTTTGTACACAATTTAATTAATTGTATTTATTATTTCTCCCAATTTTTTTTTACATTTGTAGTAAATTGTAGAGATAAAGAAAGGGGAAATGTACAATTCAAAGGAAAATGGAGAAAATAGTAAAAAATAACGATGATATTATATTGCTCCAACATGGGCTGTTATTTGTTAAATTGACTAAGATAAAGTGACAATATTCTTTCTCCTTTTCATCTTTCTCCTAATTTCTTTCACAAAGGGAAAAAACAACATGAAAAGAGGGGGCTCTTGTTTCTTGTTAAAATCCCATGGAGTCTATAATAAAATGGAATGTACAGTCAATTTATTGGGGGAGGGGTAAAGACTATCAAAAGATATTACAGCATTTTTTCTCATCCCCATTGACAGACAGACTCAGATGGTGGTGGACGTGGATGAGGTGAAGCTCAAAACAAACTCATCTCCTGTCATCTCCCGTTGTTTGTTACGTAAACCATTTTTTTTCTCCTCACCTCCCAACAAATTTCATCAAACGGACATGCTTCGGATCCATCCAAACTATTAACACTTTTAACCCAAATATTTTTTGGGGGGTGGGGAGGTGTAGAGCATAGAGAAGAAAATAATTTTTTTCCTGGAACTCTGGACAAAAAGGAGAACTGTTGCATGTTTCACATGAATTTATCTTCATCTTGAGTGGAGAGACACAAAAGAAGAGGAAATAATAATAATATAACCATTCTTCTTCCTCTTGTGACATCTCCAGGAGGGGAATCTTATGGAGAAAAAAAAGGGAGAAGAGGACGATCGATCAAAGAGGATAATTGCTTCTCTCACATTCTCATTGCCCAGACTCATTGTCATGGCTCTTGTCCCAGTCACCAAAGACTTTTCTGTCTCATGGTCGCTTCAAGGAGTTCTATAATTCAAGGATGTGTTTGTATCTCTATACTCCTGCCATGTCGACTTGCTTGACTTGTTGTGAAGAGGATGAAAAATTGTCCAGTGATATCACACAAAAAAAGATTGTGTCTATCGAGTGTATTAATGTACATATACCTTTTTTTCCCTTTGTTTTCTTCTGATATTTGACAAGTGCCATTAGATTTGTTATCTTTTTTTTCCTTTTTCTGATTGGCATTGCGCCCATTCTTTCCAGCTTTTGATTTCTCCAGTACTCTTTTTTTCCCCTGTCCATGCCATGACTCTACGAGTCTTGTTTCACTTGACGGAACATGAGAAATTGTCTTGTCATTATTTTATTTGATATTTTTATTTTTATATTATCAGCTCTTTTTTTTCTATTTTGTCAAGAATTTTTTTAATTGGGTAAAATTACACAATAAATTTGTCAAAATTAAAATATGGCATGAAATTATATTTTTTTATTCTCAAAAAAAGAGAAAGTACTTTTATATGTAATGCATTTAAATTTAGTAGTCAATTTTCATAGTTTAAACTAAAATATTCATTTTATTCTTGAAAAAAAACAATGGAGAATGTAATACACTTGAAAAATAAATATTGTAAGGGAAAAAAACTACAACGGTCCATATTTACGACAATCCCAAATTCACAATTTTCCTTTCTTCTTTAACACTTGAAATGCCACTTGTAGTCTACACATAGAGAAAGAGAAAGAGAGAGAAAGCATCTTGTTCTTTTATTCAGTGGAGCATATTTTATATTTTCAATTTATATCCAAAGAGCCCCCCTTTCTCTTTCTCTCTTTCTTGAAAAAAAACACTTGTCAAATATTTGGGTCAAAGAAGAGCTTTTTATACACTAATCTTGACTCTATATGTATCCAATCTTTGGGGAGTTTTCTTGCACAAACTGGAGAGATGTAGGACATCAATCATGTGATTCTTTTTACAAGTCAAATCCATGTCCACGTCCCTTCACAAGAATAAAAAAAGCTTTACATAATGCATCCCCAAATGTGTAATGGTGATAGCTAGCACACTTTCCATGTCCCTTACAAATTTCCATTGTAAAATCTTGTACAAATTTAATTTTCAAAAATATCTAAAGAATTTTTTTTTAAAAATTTTCAAACACACAGAAAAAAGACTGGAATGTTTACTCTTTCCCTTTTTCTTTGAATATGGAGCAAGGTTACCAAGATACCTCGACTACTTGACCCCCTTTCTTAGAAAGGGGGGAGAAGAAGAAAGAGGGATTTTGTGGATGGGGAAGGTGTACAGAGAGGGAGATGGAGAAAGGAGGAGAGATGTAATATATGATCATGATGGTGTTTCCAGCCATAAAACTCATTTTGATTTAATATCATCTCATAATGTACCTTGATTCCATAAACTTTATTCGATAAATCAAAATAAACACCCAACACTAAAAATTACCCAACAACCAAACCACTATATTATTTCTTGTCCTCCTCCCTAGACCCCCAACTTTTATAACTTTCTCCCTGCCTCTCCTTCAAGAGAAAACAAGTAGAGAAAGTTTTTTCATCCAAGAAAAAAAATCTTTTTTTGATATTAATTCCCTCAAGACTGTATCTTTAACGTCATAATACATTAAAATATAATATATCCATTTTCCATGCTAAACTCCTCTGACATTTAAAATTAAAAAAAGGAGTCCCTCATATAAATTTCATACTCGGCCTAAAACTAGTTTAAATGGAGATTCTACATCAAAATAAAAATTCTTGGGATTCAAACTGTGATTGATGATAAAATAAAATAGAAAATATTCAAGAAAAATATGCACAGAGTTGTTTGGATAGTTTTTGGGAATGAAAATAATAAATTTAAATAATTTCTTCTTGTTTGAAGAGAAGGGAGGGTAAATTTTTGGGTAGACGTCAAGTGGTGAGGATGGGGTTTGAGTGTTTGCATATTAAAGACTATGCATATATGTACATATCCTTTAAATATCATGTAAGAGAGGAGGAGGGGGGGGGGGTACATAAAGGCTGAGGATATTGTAGATCATAATAATAATGGAAATAGTTGTACTTATACCGTTAGCTCTTCCCAAAAACCTCGTCTTAGAGACTCTGAGTCTCTCAGGGAGGCCGCCATGTGGTCTAACACTAATGAATCTTAGACGATCTTAAGACGACCATGAGCCCGAGACTGAGACGCTCAGGTAAGTTAAACTTAAAATTTAATCTGAAACTCTCAGCCCAAATCTTTCCCCATCATCATCTCTCTCTGATTCTCTTTCACAATATTGTTATGACCATTATCATTATTTCTGATATCTCTTCCCCATTCTCCCAGTTTACGCTTCTGCCTGAGCTCTGTCTAGAGAAAGAGTTCTTGTGGGTCCTAAATATGCAAAATATTCCGCTTTCCTCCCATCCAATGTAATTTTAAATTATTTTATATTATTATGTCCAAGTAATACTCTTTCTCTCTCTTCAAATGTAATCTGCCATTGAGATTAATTAAATGGAGACTCTCCTCCTGGTTCCTGGTGTTTATTATTGTACACCTTCAAGGCAAAGAAAATGCTTTTGTGTCCCCCCTTTTCCGCCTATTTTCCCTGCTCTCTGATTACATCATCATTCCAATTCTCTCTCTACCTTTTTCCCCCTCTCTCTCTCTCTTCCTCCGCTTCATCCGGATGACCCAATTTCCTTGGTCGTCATAATGAACTTTAATGAGCTTGTCCACATGAATACAATGGGGAGAAATTCTAAATACAATTACTTTCTCCCATTACTTTCTTTTTTTAGTATTTCCCTTGTCTTTTATAATGTAATGTAGTATATTTATTTTTTTTAAATAAATAAAACATTTCATTTTTCATGGGGGGAAAGGAACTTGACCCTTTGAAAATTTATAAATTGTGAAAACTGAGAAATAACTAATATTTTTTGTTTGATATGGGTCAGACAATCAAAGGAGGGGATTTTCTATTTAAAAAATGGGGAGGAGAGAGAGAGAGAATGTTCATGGATGAAGGGACGTCTAATGCTTTTTAATGAAACTTTTATGGTGGTAACTGACAGAGTGGCTCTATCATGTAAAAACAAGTGCCCAAATGCTCAACAGCCCAGTGACTACAGGGACAGTCTTTTTTTCCTCCTTTTTTTGTCAAGAAAAAGAAGAGAATGAGATTTTCCAATGTGATCTCGACTCTATGGGGATGGTAAGCGTATATTTGGAAAGCGTAAAAAATAACCACATTAAAGTTTATTGCGCGGAAATTATAGGCTGACTATTATGGCCATGGGGTATGGTGCCTACACGAAAACTTATTGTAATGATTTGACTTTTAAATTCATGTCCGTCGAGGTAATCAACTCAAACTAACTAAAAAACCTCCACCCCATACGGGACCATCGTATACTCTTTACTGTACTTAGCGTTACAATGAGGATTGCATTTTTAAATGGATATTCTCTCCCCCCCCCCTCCCCTCCCGATCGAATTTAAATCTACAATTACAAACTTCTCTTCTTTTTTTGGACTTTGGACGAGGGATGTATATTAAACTATATAAATCTTCTTGTTCATCGTTCAGCTTCATTAAATTCTCCATACAATGAGCTAAATGCTTGGGTAGTGTCCCCACCATCAACTCAAGTGTCCATGTTATGGTCCCCTGATTTTTATTTAAATTAATTGCCTCCATTCATCAAATGAGGTCACACTCGCACTCTCCCTCTCCATCTTCCCTGTTTCTGACAGAGGAAATACCATTTTTTTCTAAATTTAAAACTGGAGCAAGTTAACTAACTATTGATACCAGGAGGGAGTTAATGATTGGGGTAATTATTATTGGAAACTGAAAAATCATTTAAATGAACATGCTCTATTTTCCATCTCAACTACTTGCTCCATTGAATAAAAAGACTGGAGAATTTTTGGGATACAAGGAGGAACGTTTCTGGTATATATATAAAGTAATATAAATGGTATAAGAATGCAATTGAAAAATAGTATTAAACTTTATATCCATTTTATATTAGTTTATATAGATTGTACATGAAGTGATAAGGAAGAATAGTTGTGCTGTCTTGGATTTTCTCTCTTGTGGAGAATCCCGAGTTGGTGTTTAACTAGATACAAAGTTAGTGGATTGAAGGATTCTCTTGGAGGAGTTTTTGGCTCATTCAAATCGATTTCCCCTTTTTTTCTACTCTCATCCTCCTTCAACTACTTTTTCTTATATCAACTCACACACACTCTCTCACTCTATTCTCATTAAATATACTGATATGGGGAAGTCCCTATCTCATTAATTGCACAAGTGCATTTTTGGATCATTTAAATTGATTTCTATTTATACAAACTACTCTCTTGTTATATTTAAATTCAACCAGGGATACATTATGTCCACTATTTATCTTGGAGTACATGTTTCCTAAATTTTATTAAATATTCAAAGTACCCTTTTTTCGATTCGATAAATGGATACCCTACATTTATATTTAAAATAATTAAATGAATCAATAATGAATCAATATTATTGAGTAGTATTTATGTTTATTTTCAGACAAATCATAGTTGTGTCATATTTAAAATGTTTAAAAGTAATACAGGATATTATAGCTAATGTAGTTTATTTTACATGATCCGGTCATGATTATGTTCATTAAACACGTATTATAGTAAATATTATAAAAAATTATTGAATAGGAATACAAAACCTTGATAATTATTGAATAATTTTGGAGTATAGAAGAAGAATTAAGTACATCAAATGAATGTACAATATTATCACAATATTAAAAAACGTATCTAAAGGCGTTTGGCACATAATTTTACATATCCTTTGACAAAAAAGGAACAGTCTTGGAAGTATTTTTATATTCATCACGAAACTTGTTCAAGATAAACTCAAACAAATTTGATTAGTTTTAAATCAATCACAACTCAATCGTATATATTATACTACAGGCTACAGCTTATGAATTATTAACTGTGGTTAGAATATAAAGTAAGCTCATTCTTAGGTCTTTTTATCACTTATATTAAAGATCATACCATTTAATCATGGGTTTTTCCAATTCCAAGTCATCCAATGGAATTTTAACCTACAATCAATTAATAGTACGGGCTTAGGATAATCAAAATAATAATAGTAATAGTAATTATTTAAAAATAAAAATATTATATATTACCTGTCCAAAGGCCAAAGCATTTCGAGTAACTTTCTTGTTACAAACTTGAACATGGAGAAATTTTCCAGCCAGACTGTCAACAGAAGTAAAATTAAATGTTTCAAAGAATTTGGCCTCAACTCGACCTTCTTGTAATTCGGTGGTGTAGATAATATTATCTGGCATCAAACTAATTTTGACAAATGGAGTTGGATTGTTGTTGTTACTTTGTTTCGGTACATTTTTGAGCCACAAGACAGTTGCATCCAATTGTTTTACAGAAGATTTTTGACTTTTCTGTAAAGGCGTCTTTTTCCTAGTCAAAACAAAATAATTGTCAACAACTTTGAATACTTGATAAACCAAAGATGATAATGTGTTTAATTTTAACTTACTTGTCGTTCTTTATGACAGTCCGGTATTCTAGACATAACTGCAATTTCAAATGTTTGTCTTGATCTGTCACAATAGAAATATCCAGGTCCTTATTATTATTCTTGTCCATTCTGTCTTCTCTTTTGACACGTCTGACCTTGATGACTTGTAGATGACTTGAATTAGAAACCCAAAATTAAAAATTAAATTATCTCAAACCCGCTTTCATCTCTGAAAAAATCCCTCGTAACTTTTCTATGTTTTCTAACGTTTCTAAGATTTCTATGATGGGCATTCAACTATTACTTAATTTATGATTAACCGCTTCATTAACGATTCATGCACACTAGAATAATGTTCAGAGACAGATTTTAAAAATTATTTTAGTATAAACTACATGACGTTCATTCATAAAGTTCTACAATCTGGAGCCATTTGTCATATCAAATCGTTTCCAGTGGAAACTTTCCACCGTTCCCATTTCCCAAATGCCCGAATTACCCGAATGCCCTCGACGCCATCCGTTGTAGAATAATCACAAGTTTTCTACCGAAATGGAGTGAAAATATTTAGAGTAGAATTTATTTTGACGGAAAACAGGAAAGTTAATTGTTGTATGACATTAAAAACTCTCATGAATACAAATTAATTTTTCAAAGGCTTAGTTTTTATGAGTCATTATTATTCAAATTGACACTATCTGCATCGCCCTTTCCTGCCGAATTAACATATTGATAAATTTGATTCAAATTTCCCAAATCAGGAATTGTTTTCGGGTCATCAGTTTCGGTGTCTGAACCCTCCAGTGAAGTGATGACGGACTTCATCATCATGTCCTGCTCCATTGTTATCATATTCTCGTCCATTGTTTCTTTAAATTTAAAATTAATTAAAATATTACTCAATTACTCAATATAATTAATACTCTCTTAACTCAATTCTATTACCTGGAGTACACGGAGTATGAAGATGACTTCTTAAGGACCAATTTCGAGTGGAAGAAATGGACGGAGTTTTTGGTGGACTCGCTGTATTTGTGGTTGATTGTGGAACACTTGCCACATTATTTTCTACTCCTTCAGTTAATTCCAATCTACAATAATAATTATATTGTATTTAATTGATATTCATTTTAAAAATTAATATTAGTCACTTACGAATTTCCTAGCAGTTCATAATCTGTATTTAAATATTCATCATCCAAATCAAACTCATAATTTTGAGACTTGACTTTAGGATAAATTTCACGAAGACTTGGAATCAGACGTCGAAGTTCCATGTGAAAATTTTTATCCTCCGATACTTTAGTGTCATATAATTTTAAGACTCGTAAAAAATTTAGGACATATAGAAAATCAAATCCTTGTAAAGATTCAATTGGATTTCTGTATAAAATAAATTTAATTATTAATTTATAAGTTTTGAAACACTTTAATTGTCAATTTAGTTACCCAGAAAGATCCAGTTCTTGTAATTCAGTTAAAAGAGAACATTGAGCTGGATGATTTAGTTGATTGTCGGATGCAATCAATTTTTGAAGATTAGGAAAAGCCAAAGTTCCGTCCAATGTTTTCAAACCACAACTCTTGACTGATAAAACCATTAGGGATGGTAGTAAACTACTTATGTCCCGTAAAGAAGTTATTTCACTCTCATCCAGCACAAGCATCTTGACCCTGTACAGTCTGTCCATCATTTTGTCTAGAGTGACCTGATGGGGCCAACGGGGTTCCTTGTATTGAATTTTATAGACAGTTTTGTCAGTCGGCTCTTTGGTTCCATCCTTGTCAAAAGCAAAAACTTCATTTTTATTCTTCTTGGCATCTTTTGATTGTGCCAATTCTTGAATCAATTCTTCTTGTCGACTTAATGGTGGGTCCTTTGTGTACTCTGATGACACACTGGCACTATCAGTAAACGGGGATGACGGTAGTACATTTAGTCCAAATGCATTGACCGTGTTTGTCAAAATATTCTTGTTCTCTGCCTTCTGACCCAGTCTGCGTCAATACAATAATTAATATTTTAATAAAAACTAAAATTAACTTAATTTAATTAAATGTTTAAATTACTTGTTCATTGTATTTGCAGATTCTTTCTTTAAATCCTGCGCTCTCTCAGCCTCTTCTTTCTTCTTGTTATTTTTTTCCTATAAAATAATTAACATTAAAGGCCACTGCACGATTTTGCAAAGAGATGTGGACATGACATAGAAACAAAATTCCAAAAAAAGTGAACGTGGATCTTTCTCATTTTGGGATATGTTCTTGTCCATCAAAAACTACGTCTAGTGGTCAAATTACAAAAAATGTTGGGCAGAAATAAACCCGCCCGGCGGGTGTCAAGATTTTTTTCCGCTCTAGCCGCCATTGTGGGACCCTTCACTTTGGACATGCACACCTCCCGTTCTACCTGGACGATTGAGTCCGGACACAAAGTGACCTTTTTCTAATGACATGGAAACGTTTTTGACAAAGTGTCATGGCCATGTCCTTTGACCTCCAGGGTCATGACATCATCAGTGGACACGTCTGTACCTCCAGAGGTCAACCCGGTCACTTTTTTGCTATGATCATCAAAACAATATTCATCCCCATCATGTCCACATTGCCTCTGAATTTTTTCATATTTTTCGGACGACAGGGGTCAGAGATACAGGTCACTTCGCAAAGTGACCTCCAGAGGTCAAGCTACAGGTCACACACTTTTTTGACTGC
>JAQIVZ010001830.1:0-27000 GCA_034700945.1 Arrhopalites spinosus
TTCAATAAATTCTCTCGTTCCGTTTTGAAATACCACGCAGTTCAACCTATTCTCTTTAGTTTTAAAACGCACCATATATATAACATAACTTGCTTTCTCCATATAGGAAAACCATTACTTTTACTCATTCCCTTGTCCCCAGTTTTATCCCTTTTTCTCTCACTTTAACAGTGTGAGAGTTTCATATTAAAAGAGGATTTTTAAGCCATATAACTTTTTTTATATCCAAATTTATCCTTATGTACATTTGTACTCTATGTTCAACTCAATTTACCTAATTAAGTCCGCATACGTCAATATAAAACAATGCTGTATTGTTCTACTCTTTCCTGACATTGATTTACTGTACATATGTAAATGTAACATACTCAAATATGATATTCAGTATCAGAGTTGCAAACTTTAATAAACAAAAAAAATCAACATCCGCATGAATGGAATGCCCAAAAAAAATCAACTTTCTCTCATGTAACATCATCATGAGAGAAACTTTTTTTTTTCATAAACATACACTACATATTTTATAAATTGTTTTATCAACAAACTACACAAAAAAATGGAAAGAACAAATTCCTTTTAATACTCAAAACATAGAGTCATCCATTTTTAAAGTAATCTATACAGATAATCAACAATAAAATTCGGAGAAAGTGTACAAAAAAAGGGATGACAAAATCCAAAAATAAATATTAAATTCATGTCCTTAAAATTCATTTCAAGTATATGAGCATCCCTCCCCTCCCCCTCCCACACACAATGTAAAATTACAAATGTACAAAGGACTGACACGACTAAAATTTAGCTGTAGTGTATAAAAGTAATATGATGCAAGTAGTTTTATAATTTTGAGTGAAAATGGGAATGAAATGGAATTTAGTCTAGGCGGTGTGACATTTTCATGTAATCAGTCCTTCAATCCACTTATGTTAAGCCCACTCACCCTCCAGTCAACTGCCAAATGTGTGTCTGTCTTGTGTCTCCATGTAGTTGTCTCGAGTACATTGTTTGTCAGTCAAGTGCCTCCCATACTGTACATACTCAAGTCCTACACACTACACACACACAAGAGTCACACAAAAAGAGGGGAAAAAAACCAGGACCAAAAAAATACACACTAAAAAAAGAGAGAAAGTCTGCTCGTAAGTTGACGTTGACTACAAAACCATACAACTTTTCCTCTTTTGTTTTCCACAACATCCTTTAACTTTCTTTTTTTTTCCTTGACTTGTTCCCCGTAATTAACTTGGAGAGAAATAGAAGACACACATGTTTTTTTTAGATGAAAGGAATCAAGAGACAGACTATACTCTCCTCTCCAAAAAAAGGGCTTCTGGCATGAGACAACATGACCATAAGACACTCAGAATACTCAGTAAAAAATGTCATGATCCCAAAAAATTTAAGCCACATCCTCCCACTTGCATGATAATGATACATATATTTAAATGTATTTACAATCATACACAATGATTCATGGTTTCTTTTATCATACATACCTACTACACTGTACATGTATTTGTGTATATATCCTTAAGCCAGATCCTTGAAGTTAAAAGAATTTTAAAATTCCACGAATCTTCTCCCCCTCCTCCTTTCTCCTTGACTGTCTCCAAATGTTTGTTCACTTGGGCTCACACAGCCCAAACTCAACTTGTGAACAGTTAGCTCCTTCCAAAATCCAGCTTACCCCCTTTTTAACATTTTCTTTCCACTTTTTGGAAGCCAAGACACACACACACAAGAGAAAAAGCCAAGCATGCATACTGACAGTCTAGCAAAACCAAAACGACCTTTTTACGCTTGGCCAAGTTTAAGCCAAGCTTATCAAGTGATTAAACCGCGCATTGCATAAATATTTTCTTCTCCAAAAAAAAGAAACTTTGTTTTCTCCACAACTTTAAACACACACACACACACACAACACAACAACACATTTTATATTGTCAACATGTCTTCATGTGATTCACTTTTCTTGACACTTGTTTCAACTTAAATAAGACTACCAAAGTCTGACTCTTCTCAAATTGTTTCTCAAAAGTTTTTTTTAATACAAAAGCAACTTAGAAATATCAACATTTTTTGTTGACTTTTAGATTAATTTTAATAGCTTTAATTTTTTTTCTCTCTTTCTCTACAAATTCAAAGACAAAATCTATTGTCTCAAAAATTAGTTAATTTTTTCCATTACAAATTAAATTACGTGACTTTTTCTCTGTCAAAGGACTACAACTCTAGAATAAAATTCTCTTTTCAAAAAAAAAAGAATTTAAGATAACAATACAAATCCTAGACAGTAAAAGTAGAAGATAAAATGTCTGACATGATAAAAAAAATTTAAAAATTAAGTAGATCAACTCTAGAAAAGTGTAGTCAACTTAAGATGACTTAAATGTAATAAAGACTACACATAAAATACAGATATATACAATCTTGTATGTATATCTATACACAAAATAATATTTCATTCAATTTTATATAAGGCAAGTCAGTCCCAAAAAAAAGCTGTTGAGCTCTAGCTCTCTACAAAAAGGGATCTAAAGCCTCCCAGAGTCAGTAGTCACATACAATGAGTGGGCTAATCGTTGACTCAAGTGTTGTGTATAGTCAGAGATGAAATAAAATTTTATAAAACATTATCATCCCAGTGGTTCCCTTCAAGGCTTAAAGGGAAAGGTAGTGTCTACTGTTATATCTGTACAACCAAGAGACAAACAAGACCCAGCCGTCACCTCCCTTCTAGTAATAAATGCCAATAAGAATAAGCATTCATACAATAAAAGAATTGGTTCCCTCACAAAATATGTAAATAAATACACAACTTGAAAGAGAGAGAGAGAGAGGCCAACAAGGATGGGGAGAATGAAAAGATTCTGCTGTTGAGGACCTCATAAAAAGCAAAATAGTACAAGTTGGGGAAATCCACCAGTATCTGTAGTATAGTGTAGTGTACACCAACCTTAGAAAGAATTCTTTAAGATAGTTTTGAGAAAGAAAGGCAAAAAGAAAAGGAATCCCCCTCCCAAGACCCAAACCTCATGTATAGTCTCACTCTCTTCCATAATCCCAACAAAGTAGGAGTGCATAGAGAGGCTGCAAGAGAAATGCTCAAGAGTCTTGGCTCACATACCAAGTTTTCGGAGAAAGAGCAGAGAGAAAGGAGTAGTAAAAGCAAAAAATGTACTGCAGAGCATCTCCTTTCCCTACAACATACATACAAGAGTGAGTACAAGGGGGCGATAGACATTGGAGGAGTGGAGAGTAGAAAACCAACTGAAAATGAAATAGTAAACTTATATCTCATATATAAACACACACACACACAACAAAAACATGCATAGGGGTAACTACGTAAGTAAACAATGTACACAAGAGAGAGAGGGAGAGAGCTAAAAACATTGTATCCTGTCCTTGTGTCTCCACCACCACCACTGTGACTGTCACAGTGGACCTTTGGAAAAGTTTCAACAATGAGTAAACTTATACACATGAGACAGATACCTCCACTCCCCCATACTTAAACATACGCATACAAATATATACATAAATACTACAACAACAGTATCATACAATCTTCTAACGAAATGTATACACTTTTCTCCTTTTCTCCCTTTTTTTCTTCTTCAAAAAACTTAATATATTGGTCTCGCATTAATGTGCTACTACGGATATACTACGACCCTGAGACTTATAATGTAGAATGCCAGTTACAATAAATTCTAACGTGACAAGGATTACAATATCTTTCCATGTATATAAATATATTCCACTTTCACCAATCCTCTTTCTCTTTCTTCTTCTATTACACACTTCATCCTCACTCAACATTTATTTGCTCCATCTCCTTTTCATTCTCTCTTGAATCTGTCCATGAGAATTACTTTTCTTTTTTTTGTGTACATTCTTGAATTAAATCCATACATCAAATTAATTATTTGTTTTTTTCTTTTATTTTTTAAAAAAACAACAATTTAATTTTCCTCTCATTTTGACACTAATACATTACACCTAAATCAAATCAAAATATTAAGTCAAAAGGTGAACCAACATTTCTTTTTATTGTGAATATCTTGAGAAAACAAGGAGAAGTGTGTGTATGTGTAAAAGATTAGAATTGGAGTCAGCACACACACAAAAAGAGAAAGATTCAATTAATTATAGAGACATTCACAGATGAACAAGGGAGTGATCCATCATGATAAAGACCATAATATAAAATGTATAAAGACAGCTCTCTCTCTCTCTCTTTCAAAGAAAAGAAGAAAAAAAAACTTTACCGTCTACCTCCAACAAATTGAAATAATTTGTCAGACAGAAAATGACACGAGAGAGAAAAAGATGAGAGAGAATACGAAGAAAATGAACTTTATATTATTAATATAAGAGTGACAGGAAGTACTTATTTTTTTATATTCAGTGCTCCAATTCTCCTTCTAGCCCCTCTACACAAACGAGCTATAAATGAGAAATAAATGTGCCAATCATAAAATGAAAGTGTTTTCATTCAAAACAATTTCCATCTCGCCCCCGGACTCACTCTCTCTCTCGAGTCTTCCAAGAGCAAAAGCAAGAGAGAGAGAGAGAGCCCATACTTTAGAAATGAGTGCTCATTTCATAATATCATATCATTCCAACTTGTACTATAACGAACCCACTTCTACGAAGAAAAAATAACTATGACATCATCATGTTTATATCAACTTCTTAATAGTCTTCCAAAATTCTATGACAGCATCTTCCCAAAACTCTTCTCTCCTCATCCAACTTTTTTTTACATTACCTGTGATGAAGATTGAAGACCAGTTAAAAATAAACAAGTTTGAATGTGCAACAAAAAAACGAGTCTTATTTTAATTTTGATAATCATTTTGTAAACTCCATTCTTATTCCTAATCAGTTTTTTCTGATGATCCCTCTAGATTTTCTTATTCACAATATAAAACGTTTTAAATATTACAATTATTGTCCGTAATGGAGTTCTTTTAAATGCTACACACCAAATTATGTAGATTTAGTAAAAAAAAAAATCCATGTATTTAAAAAAAATGAATTTAAATAATTTGTACCTGCAACAATTGGCTCTGCATGTGGAAGGCGATGTAATATTTGCTCTATAAGACCAACATCCGTACATGCTTGTAAGTTTCTTACACTTTTTCGTAATATTGCAATGAATACACTCCATATCTCCGCCTGTAAATAAATTAAACACAACAATTATCATTACAATGTTCAATTCAAAAGCACAATTAAAATTACATGGTAAAATTAAAATATAATAGCAGCCACCATTTAAATTTTTTCCAATAGAAGACAAGTTGGTTCAATTTGTAAATAAATATTTAATTTATTTTCTCGTTTAAAACCTACAATTTAGTGTTAATGTAGTAAGTAACCAATGTAAAATTTCCATTTTTTACAAGTATTTTATAATTTATTCCATGTACACCATTAAATGAACCGAATGAATGTTACAGAAAATTCGTGTGTAGTATATCTGTATGACATACAGTGTATGTACATACATGAATATCGACCACAAGATTTAAATCTCAGACAGACACACAACTCACAAAAATTGACTCAAACCCCAACTTTTTCATCACCAAAAATTTATGCCAGTCAATTCAAAAATCCCAGACAGCAAAGAGAAAAAGAGGGAGAGAGAATATTGAACTCTAAATGTCTCAAGTTTGTTCAAAAAAATATAGAAAAGTACTTACTCCATATATTACACCCCCGTAGGCTACTACTTGCTACTTGGAGAAATAGTTGTAGCGTAAATGTACCACAAAACGAGGTCAAGGAGTCAGTTATCTCAACTCTTTTCTCTTTTTTTGCTCCAATATTTTCCTCTCTTTTTTTCTTACTCTGACAGATATGTGCATTATTTCCCTTTCTTCTTCGTAGTATAGTATCCAATACAAAATGATGGCAATCTCAAAAAAAGAGAAAGTGGAGAAAGTAACGTACAAAAAAAAACTTTCCATTTATTTTCCTACAAAAATACACTCAAGTCCAACGAGTCAACCAAGATTGAGTGTTGATGAGTAGTCTCTCTATCAAAAATTTTTATTGTAAAGTTGAGTCAAAAGAAAATTCTTAAAATTCTTGGTCATTTAATTATATTTAAAAAAATTATAACAAAAAGAATTCTCTCTCTCTCTCTTTTTGTCGGCATATTCAAAAACGGAATAACAAAGGCAATAAATTAAACTTTTGTCTCCATTTTTTACTGAATAAATTATACCTCTCATTCTTTTAAATTGATACGCTTCAATAAATTTATAAATAGAATTTAACATGAGAGTACTACCATGATGAAAACATGAATAAAACTTTGCAAATTATTATTCTTTCTTTGCACAATTAAAAAAAATTTTCATTTAAATATCTGTAGACAAGTTGTAATATTAATTAATAAATTTAGTAGTTTTAAAATAAAATCAATTTAATTTGGACAGAACTAGACTCCCATTGAACAACAGATACCTGTTTAGTGTTTACTCCCATGAGAGACAAAGATAACAAAAGAAAAAACAAGTTTGTCTAAAAGAGAACGTCAGCATTTTCCAACAGAATAAAGTTTCTTGTTCATTTACATGTAAATTCCATGCAAATGGAATTACAATAAAACTCAATTTACTACTCTCACTTTTACAATGTGCCGTCAGCTTATAATTAAATGAGGAGGCTCACAAACTACACATCGTACATACATATTTGTGTACACAATATCTGTACAGAACCATAAATGCAAAAATATTCAATCAATCCCACCAATTCCATTTTTTATCCTCATCAAAATTTCCACAGAAAAAAAAATCATTTCTCTGAGTCTCTTCATCAAAATTGAGATTCATTTAAATGTAACCAAAAATGTCATTGAGTGTAGTAAATAAATATGTATTTGTTATTAAAAACATACAAATGTAGGTACATTAATATTGACTAAAAATTCAATTTAAAATTGTATTGTCACTCATACCCTCCGGTCATTTCAACAGACAGCCAGGCAAAAAGAGAGAGAGAGAGAGAGAGAGAGAGAGACTAAATCATATCAACTGGTTGACAATAGTTTTTAATACAATTCCAAAAATTTGAATAAAATTCTGACATTGCTCTCCATTGACTACATGGAATTTTCATAGTCTTGACAATTGAATTTCCTACACTATAAATCTGTACCATATCAATTTTCTTCAAAATTCCTCCTCCACAAATTTTCAACAAAAAAAAGAGAAAAGAAGAGAAAATTCTTGTCCCTCATTTACAAAAGAAATGAATTCTTACATGTCATCCATAAAAAGTATTTCCCTTTCCACATTTTATATAACAGTCGCAGAGTCTATGCTCTCTTCTCCAAAAACATGACAAAAGAATATATTGAATATAAAAATTCACAAACTCCCACGACTCTCAACAGAATCTCATCTTTTTATTTGAAGCAACCCCCCCCCCTCTCTCTTTGCTTCTAGCTTCCCTTTTGTGTATAAATCATGTAATAAATAGACTGTCATTAGAAACCCAAACCACTCTATGCTCAAAATTATTTCCTCTTGTTAGTTAGAAATCCCTCAAATCCTCTCATATAATGTACATGTATCCCTCATCATAGATACGAATTGTGAGACTCTTCCCAAAAAGGAAGAGAAAAGAAATATTTTTTTCCATAGCTATCTGTATAGGTACATAGAACACTGTAAGATTTCTCAGGATAAAAACTTTGTCAAAGTAAAAGCTGATTTGATTGAAGGGAAGTCTATGTGCGAAGTTCCTATTTCTAAAAAAAGTGTGAGAAGAGAGAGAGAGAGAGAGAGAGAGAAAGGGCATGTAGAGTGTCGTCGTTGACTACTTATACAGATAAAGACTATCCGTGCTATTAGGCACACATGATAAAGTTGCAGTTTCAGCCAAAACGATCAAATCCAGGATTTCTCTATATATAAAGGTCTTTGCCAGAAGAGTTTCCCTCCTTATGTATGTCCCACAGAGCAGAGAGAGAGAGAGAGAGAGGAAAAAAACAAGTGTGCTAGAAAATATCTGGCTAACTTAAAGAAAGAAATGGAGAAAGGAAGAGAAAGACCTTTCTTCCTCAGGCGTGTGCTACGAACAAGAGAGAGAAAAGAGAAGAAAACACGACTGAGTGAGCGGCTATGTCTGAATCGAATTCAAGATTGAAGACCTCACTGAAGATTTTTTCCCCTCTCTCTCTCTCTCTCTTTCTAGAGGCCTAAGAGAGTTCCACACAGTCGGCTTTTATCCTCTGTGTCATTTCTTCAGGCCCCAACCAAAGTCACAAGTGTCAAGAAGGGAATTCGGAATTTATCAGAAATTTTCTCTCCATTGAGACATGAAAATCATGGAGATCCCTCCACACATTCTCAAGGTATTTTCACATCATCAACACTTGACTTTCCACAACGAACCTACTTTGTCAACGGACTCGTCCAAAACCTTTAACCCCCCCCTCTCTTCTCACACTTCCATATCACAAAATCACAAAGTTTTTTTTCTTCAAGAAAATATCTTGAATCAAAATTTAATGATTTTATTTCCCCCCCTCCTATAACCATAAGGAGTACACACATGCACATATAAAAGACTGTAAGGGACAGAACGACTTTTTTATTTTCAATTTAATCTTCATCAGAGTCAATAAATCTTTTTAATAAAAAAAAAACCTCCAATACCCTCTCTCACGTCCTTTACAGATGACACATTATCGACTCCATTTAAAACTAACACACAATCCCTCTCCTGTCTCTTGTACACCAAAAAAAATAACGAGTCTAAACAAAGATTTTAACAATTCCCAATTCCATCTCCTCCTCCACTTCTACGTGCAGTAAAAAAAAGAAAAAAGAATCAGATTGAAAACAAGATACTGTCAATGGGAATTAATGTTGTAAACCCATCGACTCTGATGGAGTCCAGTAAAAAAGGAAGAGAGAGAGAGGGGGAGATGAACAATATACGTTAAATTGATTCACTGGATGTAGCTCAAATAGTTATAATCACACCACATCATGTGACAAGAAATATAAAGAAAGAGAAATACTACAAGTTGAAGAAATGGAGTATCAGTAGTAGCCAAAAAATGGCACGTCGTATGCAGTTAAACATTCCCCCTCACTTCCTTCCTACACAAACTCTTATGATGGGGATGAGGAAGGAGAGAGCAATAACAATAATGTGGAAGAGCAATACTTCAGACAAAACTGTCAACAGAAGAGAGAGAGAAAACTAACAAAAAAAAATGAATCGGAGCATCAAGGATCATCCATTTTCCTCTTAGAACCATTTTTTTTTGTATGGGACACAACTGGCAAAAGTTCTTCTCTCTAGTTTTCTGTCTTTTTCGAGACAACCCAAGAGAGAGAGAGAGGGAGAAAGTGTGTGTCTTTCTCTACAGATAAGACTTGATGTTTCTAATACTTTCAAGAGAGACAATGTTTCGTCATTTTTTAAAAAAAGACAAGGGAAACCCCAACAAAAAACTCTTTGGAAGGACAGTCATCTGTCCTCACATCTTGTCTCTTCTATTGTACAAAACAGAGCAACTTTTTTTTTATTCCTCTCAAGATAATGATACAGTCTAACTAAAAGTAAGAGACATTGTTTAATTCCTGTCAACATTTTCTCTTCTCTCTTTATTGTACTTTCCATTGTCAAATAAATACAAAACAAAACATAGTTTTCTACTTGGAAAAAAAACAAAGAAATTACACAAAACATTTAACTTTCACTTTGAAGTTTTGACCAAAAATTGTGAAAAGTGTTCCATTTAATTTTGTTCACTGTGGAATTAAAAAAAGGATTTTAAAAAAGTAATAACATGACTCTCTCATTTGTAGAATTGTGTAAAGCTTTCCCCTCAAAAGAGAAAAACATTTTTCATTTGGCCAGTCACTATATACGAAATACAAGTTGTTGATAATCCGTTCGTTTATATGCATTCAATCAAATAGAACTTCTCTGGCAAGTTGATCCAAAAGAGAGACTCGATCTGTAGATTTGTGGTAAAGTCCAAAAAAATATTTCATATGAGGAGATGGGAATAGATACGTAGAGATGTGATACTTGAGTAAATATACATCTAAAAATGTAATATATACATCTACACATAGAAAAGGATACGGGACTTGAACATCCGTTCAAAGTGACCTGACCAACCTTCTCAACAATACCGTCTCCATTTCTCTCTCTCCTACACCAAAGACTGGCTACTCAATTTCCATTTCTCATTCGCATGTCAAATTCAACTCACACACTTTCACACTTCTCGTTCCAGTGGTTGACTAAGCCCCCAACTTTCACTTCAATTTCCTCTCACTCTCTCTCTCTCTTTTCACCTCTTTCCTAATCTTTTAGCCTTATGGTAAATACATTCCCTCCTCGCTTTCTCTCTCTCATTCCTTCCTTTCCTTCATAGACTTTTCTCCACACACTTGACTCGCCAAAAACTTTGAGCCATTTCATCCCTTTCCCCATCTTACAATTCTATTCAGTCTCAAAATCTAGACTTGCCGCTTTCTTCCTTCCACCCCACCCCCTCTTTTCCTACATCCTTCCTTTTCTTCTCTTTCTTCAACTTCAAAATAATATCCTCTGACCTTCCCTTCACTCACTTCTGCCCGTGGTTAGAAGTCAACCGAATCATTTTTTTTAAAATGTGACCACAAATAAAAGTCAACGCTACCCGCCATTCTCCCTCCTCTTTCTTAAAATTATGACCTTGACTTACACTATAAAGTCAAAAAATATTATTTTAAAAACAAATTAAAATTCATACCTGTAAATGTGGCGGGCAATGATCCAGCATCTCCAACATGTGTTTTATATTTTGAGCATCTTGAATCTGTAAATTAAATTAAATTTTAGTATTAAAACTAAAACAACAAATTTACCAATTAATTTAAAATTAAAAACAACAATTCACAATTTAAAAAAAACTACAATCAAAAAACACACAAAAAACAAAGTACTAAAGCACAAGATCAGCCCTTACCACAAAGTTAAGTTCCATATCAAACTCCCCACCAACCAGCTGAAACAGAATTAGAATTTAATAATAAATATTTATTATTCTGATTTCACCTCAGTCAAAAAAAAAATTTTAAAATTGACAAATAATAACCTTCTAAAATTTTCAATGTACATAAAATGTACAAAATTTATTTTATGTAAAAAAAACAACCTGTCCAATTTCCCAATGTAAAACAAACCCCATAACATGTCAGAACATGCTCATGTATTGGTATAGATAGTATCAGTAGAACAAAAAATAAATTTCAATGTAAATATAAGCATGAAAACAATTTTTTTTTGTGAAATATTCTGTTGTTGAAAATAGAAAAAAGAAAGTCATGCATTAAAAAACAAGAATAAATTCAACATCCCATGTCTATCACAATCCTTCTATATAAAACCCACCAAAAAAAACATCTCGAGATACTCGTACCGTCCCATTAACATTTGTTTATACTTTCTCTAGCGAAAAAAAACAAGGGCATAAAAACCGTATGGACTAAAATAGCGAGAGAGAGATCTAATGTAGGAGAATGTGGTGATAGGAAGAAAAAAAGGGGGAAATATATTTTACTCTTGTTGGGACAAGAAAGAAAAGTGCATTTGCACATGTGATACCCGAAAACATATCTGCACTAATCTCTTCAAAGAACCTTAGAACTTGTATACCTCCTCCATCTCTTTCTCTTTAGTTCTTCTCAAAGAAGGTGAATCCTTCTCAATGACGTCAAGGCTAAGAGAGAGAGAGAGGGAAAAAAATACCTGCCGACATTTTTTACGTCAAAGAACTTTCCCATGGCCACAGCCATGCTTTCTCCTCCATTGAAAAAATATGATACCCACTACTAACAAAATTTTTTTTATTCACAAAAAATACACACACGACAACAACAAGACAATATTATTTTTCAAAAAAAAATTAAAATTCTTCTATAAAATAAATAGCCAAAAGTACTTTTAAAATTCCCAATGAGATTACCATCAGCTTTTAGAGGTCTTTTCGGCCTCTCAAAAAAAGGGGGGATAGTAAAATATAAAAACAGAGACAGAGAAAGAGATGGAAAAATAGTACAAGTAAAATAAGTTAAGCGTATTTTAGCTGACGTCAACAAGACCTAAAGACTGCCTAAACACTGTCGATGTGAATCCGCATCAAGTGAAACGTACGAGGACTTTTTTTCAACTCTAAAAAAAACCTCTCCTTCCACACCGTCAAGTTGTTGAAACTGGAGCTCATAAATAGAAGTAAAAAAAAGAACCTTAAAAATTCTCCACGTTCAATGTTAAAAGGAAACCTTTCTCTCTCTCTCTCTCTCTCTCTCTCTCTCTCTCTCATCATGAATTCTGTAGCTTGTAAAAAAAACACAAAATTGCTGAACAAACTGAAAATTCACGTCGCATCCTCCTTTAAATTCTCCAGTATATTTCTAAATGTACATAAAGTGTATTTCAAGTATAGACAAAAGTTTCAACTTTAGATTTAATGCAATCAGACAGACTAAATGTAATGAGTACTCTTCCATCCTTTTATCATGCAAACAACGAAAAAGAGACAGAGGAAATGCCGCGAGAGAGAGAGGCCATATGTATCACCCCAATAAGAATACATATACACACAAAATAATATAAACGAGAGAGAGAGAGAGGAATGGTTGTGTCTTCAATTCCTTCCTTTTCCCATCCCAAAATCGTCATCATCATCAATGTTCTGACCATTCAAGCGAAGGGGTAAGAGAGCCGCGCAAGCGGAGCACTAAATCATTCATATCCTTTTTCCATATACACAACATCAGTTTGGTTCGACGAAATCAAATCATGAAAATTCAGTCATGCATTGACTCACATCACCGTAGGTAGGTAATGTCAGTTTCTATCATGTTTCGGGGTTTTCTCCAACTCATCTCCCTTTCTCTCTCTCTCTCTCTTCATGAAGAAAAAAAGAAAGAACCGTTTATACGCACATTCCTTCCCCCAATCTTCTTTTTTTCAACCTACCCTACCATTCACTACAAATATCCCATATCGATTCACATACTTCTTTTTATACATATAAAGATATTGTTGAAAGAAATTGAAAAATATCTTGTACATACACACACACACAACCTCATTGATTTCCGTCATCATGAAACCATCAAAATAATGTTCCCCTTTTTTTAAAAAAAAGAGAAAGTTTCTTTCTCAAAATGTTTTGACGTTCCCCTTTCCTCCCACTAAATAATATGAATAACTTTACCCAAGTGATAAATATCTCTCTATTTTTTTAAACTACTCTCCCCCAACACAGTCTAAAAAATATACATAGGTATGAACAATTAAATTGATGTAGAGAAAACATTTTTTATCTTTAAAAAATAAATAATATCAACGACTCTACAAGGAACCATAGTTCATCTTGAAGACGAACCAAAAGAAGAAGAGTTTTTTTATACGTTTGTACTTGTACAACCAAGTTGGCACGATCAAGGAAATACTCACATAAAAATCAGTTATTGCCATACAATACACCCCAAGTCACAAGAAAAAAACGAGAAAAAAAATCCCTAGTTCCTGCGCACATTATCTCAAGTGGTGAGGACTGGAGGACCAAGACCCAAAGATTCTTGTTCATTCTTCCTTTTTTTCAAAATAAAATTCACTAAAAAGTAGAAGAAACTAGATTCCCCCTTTTATTCCTTTGGTACGCGTATACTCCATGTATAGGCGTACACTTCGTGTATTTATATGGGTATCAAGTTTTTTTTTTTGAAGAAAATATATTTTAGCTCAAACTGGAATGAATACGTAGAGAACAGTGATGGTGATGGTGAAGCAACTGCTTTAGCCGTCAAGTCGAAATCCAATTCGAAATAGAATAATACGTGGAGGCCATAAAAATCGAAATCGAATCTATTACTCAGCCCTGTCCACAGCATATGGAATATATATGTACACACACACAACTGTACAGACTGGGGCTGTCCCTGTCTTCACTTCCATTCAGCTTTTCCCTCTTTTTTTCCCTCCTTCCCTTGCTGGACCGTAATAACATCTCTATCTGTGTAATATCCCCAAACTAAAAAACTCATGTTCCCCATTCCAGAAAAAAAAGATGACCAGAGAAGAAAAAGGAGAAGGAGATCTGTAGAGTTCTCAAGTTCAAACAGCCAACATACAATTTTATAAAAGAGAGAGAGAGAGAGAGAGAGAAAGCCTACAGCCTCTCTCTCTCTCTCTCAAAAGAAGATACATTGATGGCAGACAATAATTCACGTGTACCCCCTCCTCGATTCATGGTAAAGTCGGTGTTAGACCAGAGTAAAATGATTGAACTGTTAAAGTACCAACTTTGTGACTTTACCAAATAACTTTCTAGCCAATTTTCTCTTTTTACTATCACTTTTTTAAAAAAAAAATATTCCACAACGTAATATGTACTTTCTCTTTACTGTTCCCTGTACAATTATTAAAAAATAAATATTCTCTAAATGTGTACAAATCCCAATTAATTTAAACACAAAAATTATCACTAAAACTAATATAAATTTAAATCAACATAATAATAAAATCTCATTCTCAAAAATTATCCTGTGATAATCGGCAACCACTCCACCATAAAATTAAGTGAGGCAGAGAAAAATTCAAGAACAAAAAAATGGGTTGGGTAATATTATGCATGGCAAGAATACAAACCCATTTGTACATTACATACAAATGGGCCAAGGATGAGTCCTGAGTCTTCCCATTAGAATTTATTATTATACTCCCCATACATTTATATATACAAAAGTTCCTAAATACACAAAAAAAAAATTCCACACTTGGTAGGAAGGAACACATTAGGGATAAAAAAAGGAAGAAATGTTGGTTCAAGACATTTTCATACATTTGACTTGATAGCTCATTGTGGAATCATCCATCAGTTGACTGAAACTTGAAAGCCAACAAAGATCTATACACACACAACGTCAAGATGATGGTTTCCCCCCTCCTCTTTGAAATGTTTTCTCCATTTGCTTTATACATATCACAATTTTCTATCCCTATACCTTTTGGCTTGTGCCTATCTCAAAAACTTTTAGGTTCTACACCTTGTACACATGATAAGCTCGTCTAGAACTAGAACCAGAACTACGGGGCTCATTTTCCTGTCCCCAACGGAGCTCTCAAAGAGTTCCCTTTCTTACTGTAGGTTACAGTTTAAAGTGTTAGCATTAGCATTCGTTTGCTCTTACCCAAAAAAAGAGAAAGAAGGAGAAAGTAGAAGAAAAAAGGATAGAGATAAAGAGAGAGAGAAAGAAAATAGGGTAAGGATTTCACATTCCTTCTCCTTTTGTACCTACACTTTATTCCCCCTTGTGACTTCTTATATAATGCATTCATTTGTGTCACTGTGAAGTCAAGCTCAAAGATGGGAAAAAAAGAAGAAGAAGAAAAAAAAAGTTGGTGAGGAGCACTTTTGATTAACAGATATTTTCATTTCTTTTTTTCTTCTTCCTCTTCCATTCCCTCTCTCTCTCTCTCCACTCTCCCAACGTATTACTTTATATAAGCTTACATGTTTTAAAAGTGTACACATGACACATAAAAAAAAGGTGGGGGTATAAAATGGAATCCTCCTCTTTCTGTATTATCTCTTATTTTTTATTCCTTTGAGATCTCCAAAGACGTTAACAACGCTCTCTTTTTTTACAGTCTATACTCTTTGATACTTTTAAATGTACATATACATATAACGTGTCAGACGTTACTATATTTGAATCATTTTATTGTTCTTGTCCTTGTCCTCCCGTCCAATAAAACACTGTGTGTGTGGGGCCCTTTTTCAAACAAGTTTTTTCTCCTAAAAATATTTCATCATTTTCCTTCATCCTTGGCCCACAAAATAATTAATTAACCAACTGATCCACCAGAAATGTAATTACTGTCAGGATGGGGGATTTTTTTCAAACTATTTCTCATTTACATAAAACATTAATTCATCTCTAGTAGTAGTCATCATATCTGTAGTATCAGTTTGTATTCAATTTCATAAATTATATTTTACAAAATTGAATCGATGCAAGTAGAAACAAATTAATTTGACTTTCTCTTATATTGGCAAAAAGGGGTTGACTTGAATTATGACACAAAAAAGAGAGGGATAAAAAATATTGACAATGGCATCAAGCCAGTTGTTTGTCCCCCTAGAAAATTTTACAGTTCAAATCCCCAAGTGAAAGCTGCAGTTTTCATTTTTTTAAAAAAAAAAACCAAGGGAGAGAAAATGTATAATAAGAGAAAGTCATCTTCAATATCCCCTCATGTTCCATCCTACACATAAAGCTACAGTTACATCTCCCAAGCTTTCTCCAACGTTTAAATGAGTATTAGTCCAAGCTGTGAAGTGTAGGGAATAGCAAGTGTGGGTGACGTGTGCCAAAAATGGTGCCACCCAAGAAAACTTTGTTCAATTTTCACGGGCACCAACTGCTTCCCAACTCAAGTCACCAAGCTGAAGCCACCTTTACAAATTTTATTCTCTCTCTCTCTCTCTCTCTCTCTCCTTCTCTATAAAACTCATAGAGCTTGAAAAAAGTTTATACTTTCTCAACTACTTTTATATTTATTCCTTTTAATTGTAATTCTCCCAATTTATTAAACAAGCCCCCAAGTCATAGAGAGAGAGAGGGGAAAAAACCCGTCACTTGCGTAAACTGTTGAAACAATCGGCTTGAAAATGAGTCACCCTTAACATTTCAAGTTTTTTTTTGCTACTTTAACACCAAACAAATTCACATTTGCTAGCCAGCTCCATTTAATCTGTCTCATTTGTCATGCCCTTCACTCTATCCCTTGGAGTTGTTGGCAAAGGAGAAGAACAAGAGAGAAAGGAAGAGAAAAGTCAAGCAAAGCCCAGCAAAATTCTTAACCACTCGTTTGAGAGTCCCCCCTAAAAAAATCCCCAGAAATTTGCACCCTACATGTACAACATCCATGTTAATAGTCTATAGTTGACATTAACTATAGAGAATATAAAATGAATATGTATATACCAGTAATATCTATGGAGAAAGTCTTACAGACAATTCCTTTTCAAACCTTGAATTTCCCTATGAATCTTTCCAAGGTTGCCTATACTTTTTTTTTTGTTCATCCCCTATAATCATATGAGACAGTCTGTAGTTTAGTCTAGAGAGAGAGAGAGTGTGTGTGTGTGTATAAAATTTCCCTCATTTCCACACTCTTACTTTTTACTCCTGACTCAGCTAAAAAGTTGAACAATCTTTAGAGTCAAAACCACACAATGGTGAAAATTCCTCTGGCATACTTTCTCCCCCCCCCCCTCTCTCTCTCTCTCTCTCTCTCTTGGAGCCAAGAGTTGGTGTCACGATAGGAGAAAAGTAAACTATTTGTGACAGAGTAAGACTTTCTCCAAAAATTATATATCAAGCCAAAAAAAACCCAACCGACTCATCGTCAGTAGTAGTTTTTCTCCAGATACAAATTTTCAAATGTATAAAACTTTCTCCGTTCTCACACTTTAAATTGTGTAAATACGTCCATCATATTATTTCTAAAAAAAAGTTTAAACTTTTCAAAAGTCTCTTTATAGTTCCTGAACTATTAAAGAGAGAGAAAAATAAAAAGTAGAATAATTCCCACTAAAATTAAAATTCACATCGTTAAACTTTCACCTAAAATAAATGTGTAAAAGATAAAAATAAAAAACATATTTAAAAAGAGAAAATTTTATAATGGAGAAAGGTAGAAAAACAAACGTACAGAGAAGGCTTTGAGGAAAACTAAACACTGTACAATGCCTTCCATGGTATCCCCGCTCACAGAGAAATTGCCACTAAGATACCGGCTTCGTTTCCTTGAACCCAAGTAACCAGACAAAAATGAAGTTTTGGTTTTATTTCCCTTTCCATTCTCACCATCACAAGTCATAGTCACCACACCCTCCCCACTTGTCTCATTCTCATCCTCATTTCCGTTCCCCATCTGTCCTCTCGTGTACTGACGAAGAGACTGACCACTAGAAAAATTGAGACCATTTGAGACCGTCTTTTCAATTCTCTCTGAAGTCTCTCTTATTTGGTTCATCTGTTCTGGGGATAAAGTGGAGCAACATGGAGAGGGATTGGTACATGAGTTCAACTGATTTGCCATAGTGTTGACTTGGCAAACCAAACCGAATGTAGACTGTGTTCCTCTCTCACTTGTACATGAATTCCCATCACAACTTTCATCTTTCACACAAGAAGATTTTTCTTTATCATTTTTTAGGCCAAGTGAAACCAACACAGACTCTGAATTCCCCATAGGAGAGTATCCACATCCATTGACAACATTTACACGTGAACTCAAAGACGAGGATGAGGACGAGGAGGATGAGTCCCTTCCAAATTCATTCCCCTCTTTTTCCATTCTACAACCTCTTGTAATCGGTTTCATGCTCAACTTTCTCCCTCTCCTTCTTCTTGGTCAACACACTTTTTAGACGAGAAAAAAAGTTTTCTGCGCATACATTAACGTCTTTTCACTTTTCAAGCCTCTGGCACTAGTAAAAAGAACCGACACATCTGTTACACTTGTTACCGCTTCTTTCTTCACGATTACCTTTTCACTTTTCTCCTAGAATTTCACTCCTCCCTCCCCCCCTTCTCCCTCACCCCTTGAACCTTGTTCAACTTTTCAATATTCAATGTAATTAATTCCTCCTTTTTTTAACCGTCTTTTTCTTCTTTCCCGTTCCACAATTGTTTTAATGACAATCTTCCTCTAGCAATTGGTACTAGCACACACACATCAGCTTTCTTTGGCTTTACATTCATGAAAAAAAAATTGACTTTTTCCGTCACAAAAAAACTTTCACTTTTTTTTATAAATTATTCACTTTGACACAATTTTTAGATCAAGGGAGCACAAAACTGCCACACACACACTCAGAGACACATAAATGTGTATCACATGGTTAAATCTACTGTATAGTTGAGTGAGTAGTAATTGTCCATGTCATTTTTTATTTAAAAAAGAAGAAACTTTTTCCAAATTGCGTCAACATAGAAATCATCATTATGATAGATTCTCTAATCAAAAAAAAATTGTAAAGAAAATTTATCTTAAAGTATCTCTCTTCTCTTGTCCCACTAACATTTTTTATTTAAAAATTTCCCCCATTTTCAATTTCACTCAAATAATTAATCCTTCGTATTAAGATTCAAGTCACGTTATTTTTTTTTTTAAAAAAAAAAAGAAAAGTCGGACAAAAAAGAATAAAGTTTATTTTCTGCTCTCTTTTTTTTCAACTCTTTCAAATTGTATGATTTCATTCAAATCTATCATGACACAAAACTTGGAAAAGTTGTGCCCATACATAGACATATACTGTATATGTGTATATACAAAATTTCAAGAAAAAAAAAACTTGTGCCGTACGTGCTTCAAGTTAGGAGTACCTGAGATGGAAATGATCGTAAAAATCTCACGTTTTCACCTTGTTCAAATAAACGAGTATGACACCACACACATTTGAGAGAGTTTGTGCATCCGACCCCCTTTCTCATGCTTTCTCTCTTCCTTTCTTATGGAAGGATCGAGTGAAAGCTCAAGCATAAGAATAAGATGGGATCAGATCACACTCTTGGTTGTGTGTGTACATGTACATAGTCAAAATCCCAAGAGAAAAATAGTGTTACGATCCCCTCTCTCCCTCTCTCTCTCTAAACTAATAATGCTCTTTTACTTGATATCAACATACCAGCCATGTCATGTGTACAAAACTCTCTTCCTCCTCATCTTCCTCCTTTTTGCAAGACTTTCTCCGTAATAGAAGAAGCACATTTTCTTAACCCAACAACTGCCAACTGTATTGACATAAAAGTACACTACAGGGTGACACACAACTACAAAATCTCCTCCCCTTCATGAGGTGAGCCTAATTGCTTTGCACTGCCTCAAGAGATTCTAAAACAATCTCTCCTCCTCTCCACTACATCTACAGACACTCATCTCACTTGATTAGTCTGTACATTTAATAGACTCCTTTTTCTTACTCAATTTTACTGATTATAATTTAACAAGCAAGACTCTCTCTCTCTCTCTTTCATCTCAAGATAATAATAAATACATTTTCATTAAGCTGACTTGGTCTCTAGTCTAAAACATTGTCTCCTTTCTCTTGAGTATACTTTCATCAAATTGTTTAATAAATTCATTAACATTCTTTTGTATATTAATCAACGTAATATTAAATTTCCTTTTCATTTTAATAGTTTTCATGTATCTGTACTCGTACAAAAACTTGGGATAATTAATTTTAAAATGTTTTTACATTATTATTTATTTTTCAATTTAATTTTATAATTATTTTTCTCTTCAAGAAAAAAAATTACAACAAAAAAAATTTGTTTAATAATTCTGCCCTAGAAAAAAACCAAGTTAAAAAAGTAGCTATAAAGTTTTTTTTTAAAAAGAAAGTAAAATTGGTGTCAGTGATGAGACTTTATTATCCCAAGTCTTGACAAGAAAAGAGTCTACTTTTCTACACAAAAAAACTGAAAAAAGTAACCGCTTTAGTTTTCAATATCATTAAATATTATTATAAAAAAAAGTCGAGAGATGCACATGTAGGATTTAGTTCCTTGAGTGAAATTTAAAAAATTGCAACGTCTAAAATGACGTTCAGCCATAAGCAAAGTAGAAAAGCTACAGAGAGGCAAGGAAGAAAAAAAAGATGAAGCTCACCATCCAAAAATAAACTCAAAAGAGAGAGAGAGAGAGAGGGAAGATCTCAAGATAATGGAAAGTACAAAAAACAAGGAAGAGTTAAGAACAAGAAAATAGGACAGAGAAAAGAGGCAAAGGAAAAAGGAGAGAAAGTTGGAAGCGTTGTAGAGTTTTCTGAGCTTGAGCTCCATTTCTATTAAGTCTCTTCAGGGTTCCTCATCCTCAAGATCCAATATTAATTTTCTGGATTGTCTCAGCAGATAATGGATTTATTCGGCATGATTATGCACCTAGGCAAAGTATAAAAGGATCTAAAAACTTGAGAGATAGACATTCCAACATGAAATGAATCCCCCTCCTCCCCTCTTCCCCATAGAAAACTCTTCAAGTCTCCAACAAGAGACAGTCAGAGTGAGAGAAAGCGGGAGTGAGAGAAAGCTGAGAAAAGTGACAGGAGTTGTGAGAATAGAAAGTACGAGTAAATGTGGGTAATCGGTGTGAAATTATTAGCAAACCTCTCAACTCCCATTTAGAATCCCAAGTACTTTCATCACAACAAAACTCTCATACCTTTACCATTCTTTAATTAATCCAACTAACTTTCATTCAATTCAATTCCCTCCCCTCACTTTCTCCATCTAATATTCCATAATTATTTAAACAATACATTCAACAAAATAGGATTCTCACCCACGAAAAAATATAATCATTAAATTTAAAACCTCCATTAATAAATCAAATTTGTACTACCACCACAACCTCATGTAATATTTCATTCTCAAAGGAAAGAACCAACTGGGGAGAAAAAAATTTGTAAAATGACAAATGTTTTATTTGTTTGAGTGAGTCAAATAAAAATCAACCATGAAAACCTTAAAGTCTCCATAGAGCGATAACTTTCTTTAAATGACTGATCAAGGAGTAAAAAAAATAAATGATGGACTACATAGCCCACAGCTACGGTTACTCAATTTCCTCAAAAAAGTCGGTTTGCAAACGACAATGTAGGACGGATGTCGGACGTGAGCATAATAATATTTTGCAAAGGTTCTAGTCTAGCACCACACACACCCCCAAAAAAATATGGAGGCATGTGTGGAATGATATCTAATATACTCATATAATCATACCCACACTTCCCATTCTCTTCCTCTCCCCACCAAAGGCACAGACCTCCCTATAAAATATCTACAGGGACAAAGACTCCCGTACACCAGAAGACGGAGCAAAAAAAAAGAAAATGAAATGGAAAATGGAGACGGGTTTCGTCTTAAGCTTTTGAGCTAGAACTGGGGCTAAGGCTAGAACAAGATGAGGAGAGTAGTATGTAGTAGTGGTAAGAAACCCAAAAGGGAAAAGAGAAAGTAAAGAGAAAGGAGGGAAAGAGAGTCATACATCATACTTGTATAAAATACGACTTGGTATATATTCCTATGCAATAGCTAACCACCAAGTCCCAGCGAAGGGGACAAGAAAAGTAGTTTTACACGAGAACCTCCAACTCCCTCAGCTCTCTCTCTCTCTCAACAATCAATTGGCCTACCCAGGTAACTTCCCTACCCAGTACAATGTATAAAACATAACCTATATAATCCATACACAGTCATAAAAAACAAAAGGATACATTTTCCAAGTCTCTTCCAGTTAACCCATATATTCCCATCTCACAAAAATTTTATCCTTTATTTTTAAATAGAGCACCAGGTACACCACAAATATAAGCTCGACTTCAGTCCTACACATGAACTTAAATGAACAACCAATTTTCTTTTAAAACTACAGTGTACATTAACCATCTTGTATAATTTATGTAATATCTGTAATCTCGTTAAAAAAACTCATACTCTGTGTCCGCTTTGAGTTCCAAATTACAAATATTACAATACACAAAATGTACAATCATGACGAGGCTACTTGATACAATTTTATTATCAAATTTAAAAGATATATGATCCCACATCATTACTTTCTCTTTTTTTCTCTATAAAAAATCAATTTATTCACTAAAAAATGAGACTTTTCAAATTCTCAATATAATAGAAATACAGAAACCACAAAAACAGTTTTTATCAGAATCCATAATTCCAAATACTTTTTTCACATTTTCTTCATTCAACTTTAACAAAATAACTCTCTTTTAAATTGATCTCAACACAAAAAGAGAATAAATCCTTGACAATAATCCTAATGGCTTTTTTCTTATAAGAATATTCATCTTTTTTTTAAACATCATGTCATTAATTTGTTCTTCTCCCCCTCCCCTCAAAAGAAAAAACATAATAAAACAGTTTAACTTCTTAAGTACAAAGTTTTTCTCATAATAAATTCTCCATAATCCTCTCTCTCTCTCCTATCTGGGGCCAATTTCAAAGGACTTGTAACTTGTAAAATTGACTTGGGTGAAAAAACTTGGATGAAATTTCTGGTCATATAAGGGCTCCCTATTTCCCTATAGTAGTCTATCAGATATACAGAAAGCATGGAGATGACCCCTTCCAATTCAATCTTCATGCTCTCAACTTCCTTCCTTTTCTTCATGTCAGCGTATCATTTGTAGCAAACTTAACGGGCTTTCCAAATATGTACTCCGTTTGCCGAAATATTGACCCTGACCAGAGCTAGAGGTCAGTAACCAATATAAAACGAAGAAAAACGTAATTTTTAAGGGTTTCCTCGTTTTATATTGGTCACTGACCTCTAGCTCTGGTCAGGGTCAATATTTCTGCAAACGGAGTACATATTCGAAAAGCCCGTTAAATTTGGTACAAATGATACGCTGTCCTGAAAAAAAGGAAGGAAGTTGACAGCATGAAGATTCAATTGGAAGGGGTCATCTCCATGCTTTCCTTATATATGGCTATTGGATATAGGGAAATAGGGAGCCCTTATATTACCAGAAATTTCATTCAAGTTTTTTCACCCAAGTCAAAGTTACAAGTCACAAGTTACAAGTCCTTTGAAATTGGCCCCTGATTTAAATTCCCAAGTCGGACCACGTGACCATTATTGTTCAGCAGAGTACCACGTGTACAATACAATGAACCCAGTGTGGTTCCACGATGCGGTGACTCAAATCCCCCAAAATGCTGTCATCATAGAAATTGGTCCAGTATTTCCATGGATTTTGAGAGAGACTGTGGGGAAGAAGTCCACCATTTTGGCGCCAATGACGCACAAATCAACTGTAGAAAAAGTTGAACATTTCTTGAATGTTTTGGGCACCACATACACTCTCGGTTTCGAGTTAGATTTTTCAAAATTGTACCCAACTGTTGAATTCCCAGTTTCGGGGAAAACTCCAATGATTTCGCCACTAATTCAATGGGACCACAGCACAAGTTATGTCATTACCAATTTCGAAGAGGTAGACCCTTGACCGTTTTAATTAATTAATAATAATTAATAAAACTCTAATTCATAATATTTTTTTAAAATTTAGTTATTTGCTGGTCGCCCATTAAAAATAAATACATCGGACAATTCCACGGCGTTTTTGTTGGGTCATAATATTGACGGTAAAGTTTTTTATCCCGCCATGGCTTATTTCTACGAAGTTCGGAAATATTTTGCCACCATAAATGCCTCCCCTAATTTCAAAACGTTTCCAATCATTTTCGAAAATATTCAATTCAAAAGAGCCGTCATTATTCCTCACATTGATCACGTGACAATTATTTTAAAAGTCTTCAAAGGCTCTTCCAAATTTGAAGTGTCTCAAGGAGATGACATTGTTGTCAGTGGTGAGCTAAGGGCATGTGACGATTTTCAGTGTCAAGAAAATTGGGACGAATTGTTGGCACAAAATTTAAATTTTCAAGGTCACCGACCTCTCACTACTCAACAACTGTACAAAAAATTGAGAATGAGGGGTTACAATTATGAGGGACCATTTAAGGGAATTTATTCAATTGATGGGAAAGGGACTTGGGGCATTGTGGAGTGGTTCCAAAATTGGATCACTTTTTTGGACACTGTCTTACAAACAAAAATGGCTCTTCATTTTGGAACCAGTTTGATCATCCCATTAAGAATTGAAAAAATAATTATTGAACCCAACATTTTGACAAAATTCATTCAAAATTCAACTCACTCTCCACCAAAAGTTCCCGTCACAGTGGACGCGAACAAAAATTTGATTCAATGTCCTGGAATTGAAATACGCGGGCTTGAGTGTACAACAGTACAAAGAAAAAAACTAGATGGCGGTCACTCTTTGGAAACTTACAAATTCGTCCCTTTTTTTCATCAAATTGAGACACCAAATGAAGAAATTCAAAATGTTTTGTGTCAATTTGCCTACATCGTCAATGAGAATTATGACATTCTGAAAGTAAAAGTTGTTGAACTTTTTAGTGGCAAATTGGAAGAACCCTTGGCGTCAATTTTGAGTTCATTTTTTATGCGGTACTTGATTATATTAATTTAATTATTTAAAATATAATTATAATTTAATTGATGGTGTTTCAGAACAAATATTTATTTTTGACTGACCAAGAAGAATTTACAAAAAATTCTACTGAGAATTTCACCACAACTCTAGTCAATTTTAATGAGGTCACAGGGACTGGAATTTTAATTAAAAAGTTTCGTGATTCCGACTTGATTGTTTTAAACAACATTTTTAATGGGATTTTAACTCTCGCTAATGACAATTTAAAAAAAATGGTTTCATTTTGTGCCGTCAACGTGCAAATGAGCAAATTTAATTACAATTAGAACAACAATTTAATTTAATTGCTGCTACAAAAATTGATAATGGTGATCAGTTATTACTTTTTCGAAAGGTATATTTTTATGATTATCATTCTTTACATGACACTCAGTTTACTAGCCCCTAGCGGAAATATTTAATTAATCTTCCTTGTTACAATTTTCAGAAAGTTGAAAATCTTAAAAATTACGAAACTTTTTCTGTCGATGCAGAAAATTTTGAGTGGCTGTCAACACTACAAGAAAACTTAGAAAAAATAAAATTGACGGGAAGCACTTTTCAAAGAATTTATCTCATCTCTCAATCACCCATCAGTGGCATTATGGCATTAGGAAAAATGTTACAATTTGAACCTGGCGGTCAATCAGTTCGGGTCATTTATGACCCCCAAAAAAGTGTGAATCTCCATACAAATGAAATTCTGTCTCCAATAATGAAAAAAGATTTACGACTGACTGTCCTAGAAAATGGCCAACTTGGCTCGTACATTCACACCCCAATAGGTACAAAAAACCTGTCCACTTTTAACTTGAAAACTCCCTTCATGAGGCATCTCAACATCACAACGCCAGGTGACCTCAAAAGTCTCCAATGGGAAGTCTCCCCATTGGCTCACAAGTCGATGGATAATTTAATAAAAATTAAATAATGCGCTCTCAATTTTCGTGATCTCATGCTCGCCGTAGGGCAAATCCCCTTAGAGTCTGTTTCTCAAAATAAATTAATAAAATCATCGCCACTTGGATTAGAATTCACTGGCACCACAAGCATCGAGTCAAAGGTGATGGGTGTGACATTTTCAAGTGGTTTGGCAACCTATGTAGACTCAGAGGAATCTGTGTGTTGGCCAATCCCACAAACTTGGTCTATGGCCCAAGCGGCCACAGTCCCAATTGCTTACTGTACGGTCTTGTACGCCTTTGAGATGGGCAGAGTCCAAAGTGGAGACTCCATTTTAATTCATTCCGGAACCGGTGGAGTGGGTCAAGCTGCCATTCGGGTAGCTTTGCATAACAAATGTCAAGTTTAAACCACGGCGGGGTCATCAGAAAAAAGGGAACAACTCCTTAAATTATTTCCTACTTTAAATCCCCAAAATATTTCAAGTTCAAGAAACACCAGCTTTGAGGACATGATCAGAGGGCAGACAAATGACGGGGTGGACGTGGTTTTAAATTCGTTGGCGAGAAATCTTTTCCAAGCATCTCTACGTTGTTTGAAACCAGAAGGTCGATTTTTAGAAATTGGAAAACGTGATGCAGTTCTCAATTCAAACCTAGGTTACTCTTGGGTCCTTAAAAATATTTCTATTTTTAGTATTGATCTCGAAACTGTTCTAACGGAGAATCCCAAGGTCAGGTCAACATTGAGTCAATTGCTTCAAAACGGGATGGACGAAGGGGTGGTGGCACCCTTGGCTCAAACCGTTTTCAATTATGCTAAAATTGAACAAGCTTTCAGGTTTCTCGCATCGGGTTGTAACAATGAATGAATTGGGGATTTATCCTGGAATCGAGTTAAATCAATTCCAGAGGGCAATGTATTTATCTATGTGATTAAACTTTTCT
>JAQIVZ010001831.1:0-26978 GCA_034700945.1 Arrhopalites spinosus
TTCTGCTTCTTTACATCAATCAATGCATTCCCGTAGACATTCTCCATAAAATCCTTTTGATCTACCAAGTTACAGTAATCCTATCCCACAAAGGGTATGCCATAATTTTTAATCAAAATAAAATTATTTTAATTAGTGCAATATTATGATAAATATAGTGAGAGAAAAGATTTAACGTGTATCTACCTGGCTAGAGAGCTTAAAATATGGAGCAGTGAACATTTCCTGCAGGTTCTTTTTACCCCAGTGGCAAAATTCGTCTAAATTTCTATTTTTTGATTCAATGTCACGTTCTAAAATTCGAAATTTTTTCTGAAAGGAGAAGAAAAACATTACAATTTATAGTAGTGACAATATTCAACGACTATTTACAGTGCCATCATATCGTATTTCGTAAGTAAAAAAAATTGCATAGAATGAATTCTATTCTTGTTCATCACTGAAAAGAATCTTGATAATGAAAGTGTTTTGAATACCATTAAAAAGAAAGCATTTTGAAGTCCTTCATCCATCCGCTGGATCCACTCTGCAGTCGTTTTAATTAGATTTTGAATCTTATTGTCAAGATCATTTATCGTTCCCAATACCTTGATTCCAGCCTCTGTAATAAAATGATAAGACAATATTTTATATTTTGCTTATATAAGCTTGACCTCTGTGAGTCATACAGAGAAAAGAATAATCTGTATCCTGAAGACCATATTACCTTTTATCATTTCGTCCAAGTATTTCTCTGTATGATGTTTCCACAACGGGTGATCTTGAGCATACCGCTTTAAACTAGTCTTCCAATAGTCATAAGGAGAAGGAGAAGCTTTAGATTCATCACTTGCAGATGCCCAAAATAAAATTTCCTTTTCAAATAGACTGCGTAGATCGTCATAGTTACACTCCTCAAAATGCTGTAGCATAAATTGTTCCGGTGCCTTCACAACTTGTTGTTGAAAATCATTGACCCAATTTTGCATTGAAATTGATGTGTTGACCATATCCATAGACGATTTCAAAATTTCAATACTTTGAAGAGAGATTTCCTCATCTTCTGCTGGAGCGACAACCTGTTTACTAGCTGAATTCACACCTGAAATAGGCGAAAAATAACATCATAAGTACAAGTTATGAATTAGCCCAATGGTGATGACATGACAAGCTTGCAGGCACTTAAAATCTTGATTATTTTAATAATCATTTTTAGTCATTTTAATCATTAACTCAACGCAACCGCCACGCAACCCTACTTTTTTCCCTTGATTTTCATAGGGGTAGCGTTGCGTATTTTACTAATTATTGAGGGGGTAGCGTGCGTTGTATTTAATTGAATTTAACAAAAACAAGAAAGGTGTTCATGTATTGTCTAAGGGAAACACAATAAACTGAAAAGTACATCCCAAATAAATCTTAGAGGTGGCTTAATTTCTTTCTCCTTCCTCGCCTTTCAATAATATATTCAATAATATTCAAGTACTGTAGTATGAAATAAAATTAAACCCTTATTTTTTATTGAGCAGAAAACATGGAATTAATTATTGTTGGAATGATATCGAAAGACTGAGCAAAGGAAAATGTCAACTTAATAGGACAAATGGACCATTCGGTGAATGGTTGAAAAAACATTTTTTCAGTTTTCGTTCAGTATCATAATGATACTATCATTATATTATCATTCATTTTGAAAATTCCGGAAGGAACTCCCAAATTGACAAGATACAATTGCATGTTTTAATCTGCTTGGTAAGCTAATGGTAATAATGGGCTCACAATATACATTTTACTTAATCCAATACCAGCTCCCATTCTCGATGGATTCGTCGTTAGTGCTTTACTGTAGGAGTTGACGAGAGGAGGGTCAATCAAAACAACCTCAGTATTTTGAAGGGGCAATTTAATTGGATCAAATGAGAATTTTGTTGTCTGTTGGTCATCCATTGCCAAAATAACTAGATCATACTTGGTCTTTTTTCACATGATATTGTTTGACAATTCTTTACTACCTAATAGAAAAAACCCAATATTTTTTCCCCTCTCTTTACCTAATATTTCTTGTAAACTTTTTTTCGGTGAACTGGTACAAGAGCTCTTCTTGTTTACAAATTGCCGTCTCCTCTTTCGGTGAGTATAAAACAGTCTCGACTCCCTGGCTAAAATTCTAGCTCCACAAATTCCCGCAGCTTCTTGCCAATTAGGACCACTGCAAATCAAAACGGAAGGACGATCGTTGACCCTTTCTGGACTCAATTTATGACAGGAAACTGATCGAAATAACATTTTAAGTACATTTAAAATAATTCTGCAAGATTGTGTACAAATTTATTTACAATTTACTAATTTGTTAAGTACTTAATTACCTGTAAGAATCTCCTAATAAAGGCAAGCAAATCTGAGATACAGCTCGACCAAAAACAAGAATTTATGCAAAACGAGAATGAAACTCGACAAAGTCGTTTCGATTTTGACAAGAAAGAGTGTGCAAAACTGGATGATGCTATAGCCAAGAAAAAGACAATATTGACGAGCATCAACTCTCAGAAATTCATGTCAGAATGACCATGGGAGATTCAAATGGAAAAAAAAGAAGAGATGCGTTGATTAATTAATATTCAGACTCAATCTAATTTGTCTGTAGTATATTGACAAAGGAGATCACACGCTTTTGGAGCAAAATTCACCTGTACGTAAAATCGAATGCTCTACACAACCGTGATTTCCGTGACCCCTGTCCAAGGTCAAAGTCAAAATGACCTCGGAAAAGGTCAAAAACCTCAATATCTCAAAAAATAGAATTCAGAGTTTTGTAGAACATTCGATTTTACGTACAGGTGAATTTTTTCCGAATTTTAGGATGAACAGGGGACCCAGATCAAGGCGGTGACCTAAAACAAGTCATTTTGATCTCTGGAGGTCAAGCAAATGAGAAATGTGATATGACCACAATACAAACTTTGATCAGGAGGTCAAGAAGAGTCTTTTTGCCAAGTTTGAGAATTTTCGTACGACAACAAAGTTTTTGGCCCCAAACGTACATACAGAGCACATGTTGATCTGTGGAGGTCAAAGGAATCAAAAACATTTAAGGTACAATGACAACTATTGATCCTGGTCACCTGGAGCACCTCTCCACCAAATTTCAGCCAATTCTGACTGAAAGCGAATTTGCTCTAAAAGCATGTGATCTCCTTTCTCTCATGTAATTATCTTTTTCTTTTGAAAAAATGTATGAGAGATTGTAAAAATGAATGTGATGTATTTTTTTGTAGTTTTCGAATTACATTTTACAAAATGTCGAAAAAAGCTGGCGGACAAATCTTCTGTAAAGAAAGAAATTGATATAAATATGTGCAATAAAATTTTTACTAGAAGGTCATTAGGAAAGTTTGCACGACATCAACGAGTGCCTTTCAAAAGAACCAACAAAAAATAATGTGACAAATTCCTCACATGAGGAGGAAGAGGAGATGGATGAGTCTGATCAACAAAAACAACCACAAGCTGGAGATTATGTAAATTCTTCATCTACTAGTGATGATGAAGGGGACATTGATGGAGAAGAGATGGTGACAGTACAAAACTCAAAATCAGTTCTCTGTCGAGTTGACAAGTTTGGTCCTATGTGTGAGTACAGTTTTGCATCAGTTCAACTTGACTCAAGCAAAAAAATACTGGGTCGAAAACTTTGTTGAGTCTTTCGATATCATTCCAACAATAATTAATTCCATGTTTTCTGCTCAATAAAAAATAAGGGTTTAATTTTATTTCATACTACAGTACTTGAATATTATTGAATATATTATTGAAAGGCGAGGAAGGAGAAAGAAATTAAGCCACCTCTAAGATTTATTTGGGATGTACTTTTCAGTTTATTGTGTTTCCCTTAGACAATACATGAACACCTTTCTTGTTTTTGTTAAATTCAATTAAATACAACGCAACGCTACCTCTATGAAAATCAAGGAAAAAAAGTATGGTTGCGTGGTGATTGCGTTGAATGGGGTAGCTTATTTTACTATAGTTAAAGTTAAAATTAAAAAGATAAGAATTTCAATTTCTTACTTGTTCTATTCCGCAAAAGTTGAACCAGTTTTATGGCTTCCGCAGTTCCATGTACAGCATTATTCACATCTCTCTTTCGTTCTCGACCTTTAAGTTTGGGAGCTGGATAGGGACAAATAGCTGACCCTAGATTGTCTCCACTTCGAGTCAACTTGCTTGGTTGACTTGGTCCTGGTCTATTGTCTTCTTGATCATCATCCATGTCTGACTCGTACCTTGAGCAAAACGCATCATTATAGGATGAATCTGTTACCTTCTTTCGACTTGTCACCTTTTGTTTGATGGGTATTATTCTTCGACCTCGTCTGTCTTCATCTTCATCGTAAAATTCCTCATCACTGGAATGTTCATATTCACTATTTTGGTACTCCTCGTCTGAATCGCTATCTTTTGCTTTGAGCACACCATTATATTGTTTTGAAGCGAGGAACTCTCTGAAAGCAGCCAGTTTATCAATAGAATTGTCTTCATCGACATTTGGACTACTATTTATATGCTGCTGCTTTTTACGTTTAGCTGCCATTATCAAAAATTTAATCTCAGGCTTTAAGCTGACATTAAAAAACAAATAATCAAAAACGACAAAAAAAAATAAAAATAATTTCTTTTAAAAAAATTTTGTCCCGCGTCCGATGCATTGAGTATTACTCAATGGATAATTTTCATTAGTTTCCTTTGAAAATTTCAAATTGAAATAAGTAGCAAGGTCGATTATTTACATTGCTTCCCAAATTAGCATAAACCTGTGGAACCAACATGATGATGAAGTATGAGTTTCGTTATTTTGTACGGCATTATGATACGGCATTTCTCAACTTTTCTCAACAGTGTTGACATATGATGAAAAGGAAAAATGACGACGTGTACTTTTCACTATGCACTTAAATTGATATCCTGAATCACTGCAGAAGGGTAGTCATTAATTATTGATTCATTTAGTAATAAATTGTTGTTTAAACCCCGCATGACTAGTCTAATCTTTTTCTAAACAAAGTGTGTGTCAGATTTATCCCCTTATTTCAAATGATTTTTCTTATTGATTGATTTATGTAAATATTTCATTTAAAAGGAATTTAAGATGTAATTTTATTAGGAATATATTTCCGAGTGAGAATGCCAAGTTGAATTAATTAAAGTGAGACCAGTTAAGTAATTTGGAAACATTTATTCAAATCTAAAAAATATAACTGACAGTCTCCTTAATTATTTAAATTGATGTTCAGCATACAGAAATAACTGCTTCATTTTATTGTATTTTCTTTACCTACAAGTAAAACAAATACTTAAATAACAAGTTTATTTTATATTCAACTTTTTTTATACTCGATTGCCAAAAGAAACTGAAAAAAAGACAAAAGTTACACGTTTGTTTCAAAAATTGTACTTTACTTCCTACAACGTATTCCTCATTCATCCCCTAAAATGGGAGAAAGACAGCAAAATAATCTTCATTTTTGTATAATCTCATAAGTTAGTAATTACAGGAGCTAAAATTCTCCTTTGTAGTAAATGGGCCCTGTCCTTCCCATCGACATTTATTTTTAATTAATGAAATGGGAGGGAGAGGAGACTCATTAATTCCACGTCAGGGGAATGTGTGCCAGCTGTTAAAACAATATTGGTGGATGTCTTTTGTCTCTTTATTATTATTACCCAAAAAGGTCCAACCATTGCTGTCATTGTTCTTGAGTCAAGATTAACAGAAGGTAGAATTCTGTGCATGTCAGGAGGTAAATCTTTGTTGAGTACGTTTCAATTCCTGTAATTTCAAGGGATTATTTTTATGAAAGGACGACGTTATCACCACATTCGAATTCCCCGTCAGGCGAATAGGTTGCACTTGACCAGCATTATTTCCATGGACTCCATTTACTAAAATAGATGAGTGATTGGTCATTGTGGATCGATACAAAGATTCCCGTGAATAGCCCAATCGAGTCTCCTGTCAATTACACAAAATCCATATTGATTACATGTATACATAAAGTACTTAAATACTAAACTCATGAGTACACTATTTCATACTCAAAAAATATCCCAAAGGAATTTAAAACTTTAAACATTATACTTTTTCATCCTTTTGATTTTGAGCATAATGTAAAATGTCCTTGAAAATTCTCAAAATATAATTCACTATTTAATTATTGTGTACTCTACATGTACTCAAAAAACACTTTTCCAGACTTTTCTTTCTCAAAAGTGAAAGCAATTTATTTTCATTGTTTTTTAAAAACATGTTAGACCCAACTTTCACGTCCACAAAAATCTTTGGGATATGTTTCTCTTGTACCCAAGTTTTTTTATCTTCTCGTTCAAAATTTGAAAAAACTTTTTAGATTCCTTTCATCCCCATCCCTCTTCACCTTCCTTCAATTCTACCCGTACTTGTACTTTGTTTAATTCGAGTTCGACAGTTTGTAAAGAGGCCCCAAGTAAATGCTTATGACAAGGTACTCGTCTAGCTCCATTCTTTTCCTTTTTTCATTTATTTCAGCGTCAAGATGGAACAAGAATTTTTTTGACGATGGCATGCCATTGATGGAACACTTGCTTTTGAGCCAATGAACATATGAGAACTTAAAAGGAACCAAAAAGAAAGTAAAAAAAAAATCTTTAAATATTTGACAAAAACTTTCCTTAGCTCACTACCACAACTTTTCTGTGGTAAATAAAGCAAATACATTTATAATAGAAAACATTCTCCCTCATGAGTTTCTCACCATTGAGGCACAAAAAAAACTTGCCTCTCACTTCCAACTTTCTCCTTCTTATTCTATGAGAAAAAAGGCAAACAGTAAAACGAGTGTGTGGAAATAAAATATTTTTACACAAAAACCGTTCAAAAAATGTTTCAATCCCCATGCGGCCATGTGTGATTCTATTTACTTTCCTTCTTGACACAATTTATTGCAACTTTCCTCAGATGGATGCTACATTACGTTTACGTAGGTGGTTGGATGAAGGAAGAGGGAGCTTAAATCAGATTAAAAATTGATGGAATTTTTCTAAGAGTAAAGTGAAAGTTAATTTCTACACAAAAAAACATGACAACATGAAAGAATATAATGTTGATGATAATGGAATGGCAATGCAACTATAAAAATTTATATCAACTGCCACTCTCAATTTGGTTTTTCCAAGTGCTAGAACGAAGCATAAAATTGTAATTGACAGCTTTACTTTAATTATAATACTTTATTTTAAATGTGTGTGCATGTACGAGAAATTTGAAGGTCGTATTAAATTGAAAGCTTTCAACACTATCTACTGCAATATCTGCAAGCGTGTGATTTTTAATTGCAGCAAAATATAATAATAAAACATCAATGTGTAAATTAAAAAAGTTTTTTTGCATTCGTATTTTTACCGAATTTCATTTTTTTAACTCAAGGTTTTTTCATCAAAAGAATTGTTCGGTTAAATTGTATGACTGATTTCTTGTGACAGATCTATTTCATGTTTTTGTAGTTTGCACAAAGAACTTTAATTAAAGCAAAATTCTTCCTCATTCAATTTTCAACCCATTGAGAGTCTAGTAAAGTGTTGAGTATTGCTGTAATTATATTGATATTAAAAAAATATAAATATTTTCACCATAAATGTTTTTTAAATTCCGCTCTCTCTCTCTCTCTCTCTCTCTTTCTGTTTGATTGACAACATGTATAAAATAAATAAACGAAAGCGGAGGAACTCCTTTGATATTTTAATTAAGGTACCCATAAAATCTATTGTGCTTGCCTAATTTGGTCATTAAATTTTAAAGGGTCTGAAACGATTTCTCTGTCATAAATAACCAAGATAGCTAGGTCATGATAAAGACCACAGCTCTACAATTAAACTTCCAATACTAATTACTATAAAATTCAAACTTCAAAGTTGTTGTAAAATTCTGACTAGGATAAGCATCCTTCGTTTCCCATCATAAATGAATCAATAAATATTTGAATAGATTTACAAGTACTTTGCTTTTACAAGATTTTCATTTCTAGTAGGTATATCCGCATGTCCTCATCATGAGTACCGATACAACAAAGGAGTTTGAGATCACTCGATCAAGTTGATCTGTACCTTGAGCTAATTTTAAAACCACGCAAGTACAGCATTATTTTATGATGACTTTCTTCTTTCACCATTTTTTTTGACCTACTTTCTCCCCCTCACTATTGAGCACTTGAGTTTAACTCTGACACAGAGAAATATAACACGAATGATAGAAATAGTCATTGCTCATCCTTTTTAATTCCCTAATGATTATTATTACCATTTTGAATTAGGAGTCAAAGTTTATTTTCCATGTGTAGAGTTAATATTGGTTTTATTTGTTGCCTCCATAAATAATAATGTTTGAGTACATTAGTTTAGACTGGCCATAAAAAATCACGTGTTTTTGGTTTTGAGGTTATGATAGACAATAAAATTGAATTGAGATCAGAGCCTCAATTATCAATATTAAGTACCCGCTCTCATTCATTACTATGGGTATGGTGGATGGGTAAGAGTATTGTTTAATAAAGGACAGAGGGGAAATTACTCACAGCTCTGAATGTAGACTTAAGATGAAATATTCCATAGACAATGGGATTGACGGTTGAGTTGGTGGAGGCAAAGAGAAAGAGTGCTCGCTGTATTCTGTAATCGACCAACAAGGCTGACTTCTCGTCAATCATGTACCTGGTAAGTACGTACAAGCCAAAATATTTTAGATTTTGAGTGGGATGAAGTAGTTCTATGTACGAGCTTAAATATGAATTATTAAGACTTTCAATTTAATTTGTTCTACTACTACTGCTACAAATACTATAAATCCTTTAATATACATACCACAAAACAATCGTGTAGTATGGACTCCAGCACACAATGTACATGCCCTGTAAATTATATAGACTTGTATTAATTTTATATGAAATATATAAACTTATAAAAAAGAAAATTATTATTATTTATACTACTTACTACAATGGCAATAGTCATCTTTAATGTTTTCTCTCTCGCCCGACCTAAATTCCCAAGTCCGGATCTTCGTAGACCACCTTTTTTTTTAAAAAAAAAAATTAGAATAATTTAATTATAATATGAATGCAAAAAATTGAAAAATATTATCATTATTCTATCTAAATTATTATTTGGTGAAAAGATAAAATAGGAGGAAAGTAGTTTGCAGAGTTTTTATCATAAAAAATTGGATAAGATGAAGAAAATGAAAGATTCAATATGTTCAACTTTAGCATCTTGAGAAAAACTCCACATTTATTTTTTTCCGTCCACCTGCCTACCTCTGGCTCTTTTTTGTATAGAACAAATAATCCTCTGGATAACTTGTGAAGCCATATTATAATATAAAGGGACTTTCTCTCTCTCTTTCTCTCTTTCGGGGGATTTAAAAAGGATGTAGTCTTTGAATTAGATAAGAGAGGAGAGAATTCATAAAAGTTTTTCAAGATAAAATTACATTCTCAAGTACCTCCATAAAGACTAGCTCCTCGTAGGTGTACAGTCAAGACAAAGACTTTGTTCGTGTCTTTTATATGGAAATTTGGAGGAGAAAGTGAAAGCAAGTATTTTTTATATACATATATACTATCTCGTGAAGCATCATCATTCAATTAATAAAGAAAAAAAACTTGAAAATCAATCTACAGTTTTCTTTTTCTTTTTTGATTTAGTTATTCAACAAAATGGCTTCTATAGTTTTAAAGAAAACTCTTTTCTCTTTTGCCTGCTCTGTAGTTATATTGTGGAGACAGGTGTCTGGTGTGTATGTAAGTATATATAGGTGTGATTTCTGTGTAAACAATTTTACATCGCTTTAGTTCATAATAAACTTTTTTATATTGAACACTTTCATCTTCTTCAATAGTCTACCAACTTTGAAGGATGAGGCTTGAGTTTACAAATATGTAAGAGGGTGAAGAATTTTCTTTGGGAAAAAATGACAGTTTATTCTTAAAATTAGATTTTGATTTTGAATCCGACTCAGCTTCTTTTTGAACCCACGCCAGACCTTTTGCATTTAAAATTTTATTTCGTAACATATTGTATCACAATTTATGGAAGTAACCCTATTTTGATCTGTATAATTTTATTTACTTGAGCAAATAAACTTAGGTATTTGTGAGATTTGTGACATAATTTTTTTTTTTAAAAAAATATATATATTTCAGAAAATATTGAAACATTTCAATTTCATATTACTATTAAATAATTTTTGAAATAAATGGAAATTTCAAAAATAATTTGTCATTTTGACAGTCTGACAGCATGAATTGACATATAAATTGATTTAAATTATTTTAAGATTTTACCCGTCGACTGAGACTGTGAGTCAGGGACACGACGACTCACACGATACAATTCAAGGATGATGCCACCGTAAAGGAATAAAATTATGGCAAAAGGTAAGGCATACATCATGAGTAGGCAAAATATCCTGTACGCCAATTCATAATGGCCTGGTAAAGATCCAAAGGTGACACCTGGAGAAAATCATTTTTTGACAATTAATTTCAAATAAATATTATATTAGACTAATATTACAGAGTCTTACATTGAACGTACGATGGATGGTCAGGGTGGGTAGCCACATGAAAAATGTAACTCTAAATGGGAAAGAAAATTAGTTTAATTTAAGTAGTTACAACAATAAAGAAAAGTTGAAAAAAAAATTGTAGACAAAAAAGACACGACTAAAAAATTTCACTTCTTTAATTGAAAAGTTTGTATGAAAAAAAAGGAATTGATCAAGTACACAACAAACTATTTATCTGCATTACATTTTTATGGAATCTCTCATTTGAGAAAAAAATAACAATATCACTAAATTGAAGGGAGAGGATTATGATGAAAAAAACCCCAGTCTTTTATCTTAAGATGTCTTTAAAGTTGGTACACTTTCAAGCACTACAATTATTGTTTCTTTCAAAATGAAAAAACTTTGACAATTCCAAGATGTCACGATAATACCTTTAGATAATGGAGGACCAAATATTATGCAAATGAATTAAATGGAAGCAACTAGAATTAATCTAGAGAATATCCTCATAGCTCCAAGTAATATCTGTCTCTGTCTATGTTTGTGTCCTCTTCATAACATTCTAATCGTGATCCTCCTGCCATTAGCCTAATCATGTAAAGTGAACAGACAGGATTTTATTTTGCTTTAGTAGATATAATGAGTCTTTACAATATTACAAAAGAAGGACTATGAACCACTCAAATAAATATCCAAAGAAAGCAAAAATAATAATTTCTCTGAAAACTTGTCTTTTAAATTCTCAATGAGCTTTTTTATTAATTCAATTCATAAAACTTGAGAACCTTATACTCGTGCGACAGAAAAAGGATGAGTACTCGTACAGATAGCTGAACCTGTTTTTTTTGTATTTTGAAGGATTCCTTACAAAAGAAGAGGGTCTCAGCCCTCAACATATTTTATTCTATAATATTTTCTCCATCTTGGTCTTTTCATGTTGAAAATTGATGGAAGGAGAAAGGAAGGAGAAAATTTTAGGAGAGAGATGCAATTAAATTTCACAGTCCGACAGCTGCAATTCTTCTCACTTTCTTTGTCGTGTGTGCATCTCAATTGCTCCTTAACCTTTGCCATGCATCATTGCTAACGACCCTCTATTTCCATTCCCTTTTAGTTGGAATTTAGAGAAGGAATTGTTAAGGATTCTAGGAACTCGTCCGTACACGAGGATAGGTATATAAACTACATCCATTATTTTGTGAACCGGAATGTGTGGTCACCTTAAAAAGAAATAAATCTGAGTGACTGGTCAAATTACTTTGCTCCTTTTGTACACTCAGCTCCTTTTTTTACTTCATGGACATAGACATGGCAAGGATTTAGTGAATAAAAAGCCAGGGTGGTCATAGGTCAGAGTCATTGGACTATAAATATAATGGGTTGATTGCCATCAACGCTCTGCTCTGAGTACTAAACGATCTCACTGTCTACCATGTATAAAAATGGGATCGGTGTGGATCAAGGATCTCTAGATTCATCAATGACTATTTCTAACTGCAATGTTTCTTTCATAATTTAGGACTTGGTGCAATTTAAATGTTAAATGTATGACCATAAAATTAGATTCTTTAGAGTCTCGTAAAATTTCAAAACCCCAATAATCTCTGGCATAAATTCCTCTTGTACAAGAGGTACAAGGTCGTTGTAAAGTTGAATAACATTTTAGTGGACTTTTTTGATAAAATGAATAATTTTAAAATTGTCTTGAACGACTTTAAAATTTTATTTGAAAAAATTGAGTTTGGTAGAAGACCAAAGTGAATGAAAATGTTGTCAAAGTGAGGACAAAATGTTTTCAAAAATCAGAAAAGGTCAAGATGCCATTGCAAAACAAGTAAAAGAATATTTAATAACCTGAGGAAGACTACAAATAGCAGAGAGTCCCCAAGCGCAAGTGATCATCATTCGTCCTCTTCGTCCCGAACCTAAAGTCTGCATGGGATGCTTTACAGCCAAATACCTTCCAAAGGAAAATGACATCTAAATTATAATTTATAATACAGTACAAGGTAAAAATATTCTAATTTTTTAAAAGAAATAAAAGTAAAATATTTTAAATTATAATTTTTTTCTCCCCCTCGATGCGTCCGTACTAACCCAATTTAACCTTTTTGATGTAAATTCCATCAAAAAATATTGACGTTGAATTTTTTTTTAAACTTTTCATCATGAACGCTTTTGACTTGTATCACTAATAATTTTTACTTTTCATCTTCATCACTTTGTCATAATATTAAAGGGGGAAAGAAAGACGGTTTTTGTAGGGAATAATTTTAGGAAAACATCAAAAGGTTTCCTTTTGACTTTCTCTCTCTCTCTCCCTCTGTCTGTATTCCTCCCACGTGTCAAGGAAATCCTACAAATACATTTTGGTGTAGATAAAAATGGAAAATTTTATCATCAATACATAATAAAATATGTACGAATACATTATTTTTTCTTTGACAAAATTTGAGAAAAGAATTCCTAGTTATAATTCCATGTGACACAATTCGTAAAAATTAAAGAACTTTCTCTTTCTCTCTTATGCACATACTAAAATGAGAAGGGCAGAGAAGACAATTTTAATGTATACAAATTGTAGGTTTGGCATTAAATTAACTGTGTTTAAAGGAATAAAAGAAACTTTTATTATCTACAGAGCACAAGAAAAATAAAGAAGACGAATCGAAACTTGGTTGGCTAAATGAAACAATTTATTCAAAAGTTACTCTTCTTTATTAGTAGACGTGCCACAAGACACGGTAACTAATTAATTATCTATGCAAGAATATTTTACAAATTACTTCTCATCTTCATACATATTTTATGATGAATTAATTGATAATGGCTGAGATTTTCAACGAGTTCCTTAAAAGTTTTCTTCCCGTTGAAATGTTTTTAATGGGGTCTCTACAGCACATAATTGTTAGCTTTTTTTATCTGTCTATTTAGTTAGAAGCCATTCAACTTGAAATTTATAGGAAAGGGAATTCAAGCTTAAAATACTGTAAATTTTCCAAGCTGTATAAAATTCTCCAATTAATCGTCCATCAAGTCTTACTCTCTGTGATTTATTATTTAAACTGTTTTTTTGCAAAGTGCACTTTTTCATCATGAATTCTTTGCAACGTGAATTTGGCATTGGAGAGAAGATTGTTGAAAATAAATAATTAATTTTGTCTCATTTTCTCGTACATCAAAAGAACAACAAAGTGTTGTATTGAATTACGCATACAGACTGCCCTCCAATTGTGTAATTTTGTCTTAATTATACACAATAAAACATATATATATATATATGTTTTATAGTCCCTTTGTATTGAAAAGGAACTTTCCCCGAGGGAGAAAGTTTAGAAAAACAAGAGTAAATTAACAGTACATTTTAAATTGAAACAGACAATTCTTGTGTAAATTGTAGTCATGTCAGTACAATTAGTAAAAGAACAACACAAAAGAAAAAGGAAATAGAATTTTACCTATCGATTGCCAAACAGACGAGGACAAAGCCGGATAAATACAAACCAAAGATTCGGAAGACGGCCATGAGACGACACAAAAAGTCCCCACCTTTCCAGCTAACCGTGTAACTCCATGCAATCTCCAACGGCATCATGAAGAATGTGACCTAATATTTTATGTCAAGAAAAAATAAAACATTATTTCATTTTCTTGTGTTAAATGATCCAAAATCATATCCATATTTATAAAACTCTTCTTTTTTATTAACGGTTCGTGTCCTGTGAAACGAATAAATCTAGCTTCCATTTTCCTCTCCCTCTCTTCACTTCTTTTTTATTAAAGAGTTTATCTCCGGTGTCTGTGGTAGTGTGATGTAGTTTATTGCAAAAATAAACAATTTTTCAAGTTGAGAATGATTCACTGTATTTTTTTATTAGGGGAAATGTTTCTCATTTACGGAGAAAGTGAATGACATGAATGTTAAGTGGGAGGAAATATTGACAGAGAAAATAAATCCGTTTGATTGTATTGTCAGGTTGGAGGACCAAGTTATTATTTTATCACAATACTCATCTATCCCAATTCCCCCTCTGTCCTTCAAAAGAGTCAGAGTGATTTGTAGGAATCATGGAACCGTGAATGTTTGAACCTGTGATGCAGTTATATTTATTTGGTATTGTTTTCAACAAGTCTACATATCTTTTGTATTTTATTATGGACTCTCATACTTTCACTTTAGTTTATATGTACTAGGTACTATGTGTGTACTTTTGTAATGAAAACAATTTTCCAGAAAATTATTTTCTATTTTTTTCACATCTCCCAATTTCTTTGGAATCCTCATTTCATTTCATTGGTGACTTTGTCACAAAACTTTGTTGAGATAATAGTCGAAAAAAAAGTTTTTCTTTTGTCGGAAATTGTATCAATTTCAACTTTGAAATTTGAAATTGGTTTTTTTTAGAAAACAATTTCAAAGTTGAAGTTGTTTTCTAAAAAAATAAATTGGATTTTTAATCTCAATAATAGATCTTCACTTTTACAAAAGTTTTGTACAATCTTTAATTCTAAAAAGGGTTCAATGTCTCAAACTTCAACTCGAAAACTTGACTGGATTTACTTTTAGAATCTTTGAGATTCGAAAGTTTTGTCAATTTGGAGATTTATCCTACTCAAAATAAAGTATTTATAGACAAATATGCAATCGCATCATTATTTATTTATAACGATTTAAACCCCACAATTTTCAAAGCACAAAGTAAAATTAAACATCATGTTTGATGTAATAAAAGTAACTATAAATGAATTAAGGTTTTAATCTTCAAAGCTATAATATGATGATTTCGACAAATCTACACTTTTTGGTTACCAAACGTGGTCGGTATATATTACTTATGTGTCGTGAATGAAAGAATTTTTTTTCATCTCTGTGATGATTTATAATTTTATTCAAAATATTTCCCTTTAAAATTTATCTCTGGATAAAATTGTTATCTTCGTTTGATCATATTTCATTCAAAAAAAGTCCTATTCAACATTTACCAATATTTATCTCTGACGTTTATCTCTTGCATCATAAAATAAAGTGACTTTGAATAAAATTTCAGGTAGTATTTTTCTTTTTGGATGAGAATTGCAAAAAAAAAAGTTTTTTTAAAAATCATTTGATTTTCTCATCCTTCTCACTCTTTACTTTGTACATATGAATATATTTAAAGAGAGAGTGTGTGTGCAATAACAACAACAATTATTTTTCATGCAGCACAAACTTTATGCAATTTCTCAGCGTTAAACTAAAGTTATAAATCATGTTATATTATTTACACCCGTCAGCCAAGTAAGTGTATTCTCCAGAAGAGAGAATAATAGGGAAACTATATCATCGCTATTCGAAGAGTACCTAATGAGATGAGTACAAGGTATTTTTCTCTTTTCAGGCCTCCTACATTTTTGACATGATTTCCCCATGAGGGCGAACTAGAATTTTATTTTTTCCTTTTTCTATTTCACTGCACACTTTTTTCTGATTGCATTGAGTTGGCTACATGAACCAAATGAAGCCGCCCCCCTTCTCTCTCTCTCTTCCATATCACATCACTGATCTTCCTCCAAAAGATTTAGGATTTTGGAGGATGGATAAAAAGAGGACGGGAGAGTTAGAGAGAGAGGGAGAGAGAGTGAGAGAGACCGTAAGAATTCTTTTCTTAGTTCTTGGTACAATATCTTTCTTCTTGGACCATGTTGCTTCATACAATCGTGAACCTATTGCTCCCAAAAAAAGGGATCGAAATGAGATTACCAGCGTCGAAAAATAATAAAGACGCAGTTTCTAGTGGGTATTGTGTAAATAAAATGTGGGCCCGCTTTCTCTTTCTACGGGCAGGCTTGAATCACGTCTCACCCAATATACACATTATATATATAGCTTGATGTGTGTTTGCCTGTACACGGATCACATAAACGGTTTTCCCTGATCAAGGTAAAAATAATCCGATTACACAATGAGTCAGAAGTAATAGAAATTGAATGGAGATTCATGGCATGACGCAGAGAAAAATTATGAAAGGTTTGTTGGAACTACAATTTTATGCTCAATTAACTACCTGGAAATTTTAATTACGTAATATTCTTCAGACTTGTCTGCCATTTTAATTGTGTAGGTTTCATTTCTTACTTCTATTAAATTAAGGTAAATATCACTGCAACGTTATTTCTTTTTTCTAATCACTAATTTACAGGTGCATACGTGTGCTGAATTAGTACTACTGATTTATCTTTAAGAAGTTTGTACGGAAATGATTAAATGCTAAAATACGTTCATACCCACCTGTACTTATACACTGTTCAGTATTAAAGAAGCTTCAAAATAAAGAGTACAGATACAAAGAAAAGATTCCTAAATGTCTTTACTTAGTACAGATATTTTAAGCCTATTAGAGTAGAGTAAAAAATAAATAGAAATGAAAAAAAAATTCTTCTTAGAGATTTACAATCAAAGTTTTAATCTCATCAGCAAAAAATTCATTGTCTGCAGAGAAAGTAAAAAAGAAAGTAATGAAATATTACAACATAAAAAATAATGAAATAAATTTTATCTCAGTACAGAAAAAAATTTATAAATAATTCATTAACGCTTTATTCAATTTTTTGTCAGTCTTTCAATTACAGTTTATGAATATATGGGGCTCAAATGTAAGACCCACTCCAAGACAAGAAATTGAAATACAATGAGAAAGTGCTTTAGTTGCCTAGTTTCAAGTAACGAAGTTAGTTCTTGGAGTCAAATATCAAAACATTATTCTGGAACCTCATTAATAATAATGAAGTCATGAAATTGTATACAAGTTGTTTTGTATTCTGATTGTATTAGTTTTTTTTTCGTCTAAAGTTTTCTCTAACTTTCTCTCTCTCTCTCTCTTTTAGTGACAGAAAAAAACTTTCCATATATTTAAATTGGACAGTTTTTGAAACGTTGACAAATCATATTAAAAGTCGTTTCCGGTTCATTCAATGCATACACCTTTTCTAACATTGTTACAAATATTATTTTTATATGTAACAGAATAAGATACAGTACATAAATATATTTGTATTTCTTGTTAAGAGTCCCACTTTCTGAACTTTTAACATGTTTCACCTTCACCTTTGTGTATGTATATATAAAGAATAAGAATAAATATTTTATTTAAAAAAGTTTATAATATACTATTTTCAATATTCAAAAAAAATTTACTAACAATCATTGCATTTAAATCGATTCTTAGACTGTCCTGCTATTTTGACATTTAATTTAATTTCATCATCAAAAGTATTTTTTCCTGTAATTTATTGAATAATATTCATAAATTGACTTGAAAAAAAATGATCAAGTTGACAGTGATGGACACACTGAGAGACGAGAATTCTCCACAGTTTTATAAATCAAATATCAATTTTGTATCCATGTTAAAGGCCATCAAGTCTATGACGTTGAAGAGAAGATCAGAAGAAGGTTAAAATATTTAGAAACAAATTTAGGACACTCAAATTGTAAATTATTTTGTTTTTAAATTTCCCCTTTTCACTTTCCCCCAACTAATGTGATATAACCCTATACTCAAAAAAGTTGTGAACCGTATAAAAGCAACATCGAAAGGCTTTTACTGGGATTACTTGTCATGGCTTAATGAATAGATGAGAGCACCATAAAAAATAAATATAAAAAGAAAAAAAAGTAACTTACAATCAAATCCGCAATGGCGAGATGAAGAAGCATAAAATCAATCCTTGTAAATGGAGATCTCTGTTTACGTCGTCTCAGTATGACAGCCAACACAGTTAAATTTCCTATTTAAAAATAAAATAATTTTTTAATCAATAATTTTAATTATTATTTCCATCTATTATTCATTTTCCTCCCTCCTTCCCCCCCCCTATGTAATATAAACAGTACATGATAAATACAAAGAGAAGAGAGATAGAATTGATAACTATTATTAATTAAAATGATCATCAAACTATTTTCTATAATGGATTGGATGAAATTTGAGAAAGGCAAAGCATACAGACATACAGACAGACAGAGAGTGAGAAAGTACAACTAATTTAACTAATTATACTCAAAATGTGTCATGTGTAATGAATGACGTCAATGAGGAATGAAAATTTTGTATTATATTTTCACTCTTGTACACCCATTACACTCATTAAATGAATAGTTTTCCTCCCCCATTCAACTTTCAACCCAGAAAACAATTGTAAGAATGGTGAATGGGGAGAGGTCTTTAATGTTTGTTTTTCCAAGCCTTTATAATATCTCTTGAGATATTACACCATAAATGTACATTGTACTCGTACAAGATTTGTTACGTATGTAGGCCACATGAAATTCGTGAGTTTTGGGGGATTGGGTAAGATCATTAGTCATGTAATATAATGAGTGTACATAATTTAATCTTGTTTTGTCAAACCAAACTTGACTTACAGAGCACAAGTCTAACATGTAAAACTATTTTCTCACATAGTTTATTTCTAAATGTGTCATTAGGAAGAAAACAAGTTGTTTAATTAGTTGAATTTTGTAATTTTATACTCCTACTCTCTCCTACCCTTAAGCTTTTCACTATGGGACATTTAACCATGAAATATGCCAAAAAGTGTGATAGTCAACTTGTCAAATTGTTTTTGTACATACAAAGAATGCAAAGATTTACAATAGAAAATGGAGGCAAGTATAGGACTATAATATATATAGTTTGTGTCCTTTTCATCAAAACTGTTTACACAGTTGGTGTAAAAGAGGAGCACATGTTGTTGAAAACGGAAGAGAATCATCACAAATATCTCCACAATTGTTTTAACTCCCCCCCCAGCGCTTTTCACTAGTCTACAAGTGGAGAAATAAAGACAAATAAAATTAAAAAAGTCGAGAGTCGAATGAAAATTGACAATTCTGACTTGTTTGAAATCTTTTTTTTCCTGTGATGTCAATTATTTTTCATTGTCATTTGGAAATACGCATTTGTTAATTTCACCATGCAAGAACAGATAATTAAATCAATTGTTCTCTCTCTATTTGTACACACACAGTGGCAGTAGTATGTGGTGAATGAAAACAATTGTTTAAATGAAAAATTATACGTTCAACCAAGTCATTGTTCTTGTTGTAAAACTCCATTTATAGCCACAGTGTTACATGACTAAGACGCATAAAACTTTTATATTTCAAATTCCAAGCCTATTTCTTCATCTCTCTCTCTCTCTCTCTCTCTCTCTGTCTGTTTGTACAATGCACCCACACATGTTTGATGTTTGAAAAAAACTTTTACTTTTCTCGCTTTCTTATTCACAACGTCAATCTATTGTAAGAGATGTTCCATGTACCTACATGCAAATATTTTAAGCCCCGTTTGTCATTGAGAAGGAACAAGACTTTTTGTGGAGAAAAAAAATTTCTTAAAGTTTACGATCAACAGATAAAGCTCAGGCAATTCATGTGCATAAGGAAAATTTGAAAAAACTTGTTGGATCCTGTGTGTGTCTCTCTGACATGACAATGGATGCTCTGAAATATTATATCCCCTGTGCATACATATCCTCTTATGTATGTGATTTTAGCTCACATTTTTTCAAGGTTTTTGGTATTATTTGAGAGAGAGGAGAGAAAGCTGGAGTTTCTTTTTCTAAATTTATTTCTTCGAGTACACATCCATTAACTTAAAAAATTGTTTGTCAAATTCACTCCTGGACCATATAGTTACTCGTCAGAGTTGAAGAGTGGGACAAGTGTAGAGAATGAAGACCAAAATGTCCAATTTCAGCGTGATAATTTCACATGATGTTTTTTCTTTGAAGAGAAAACATTTTTTTAAGGGTGAAAGTGTCAGAAAGTTTTAAGAGAGAAAGTTTAACTCTATTTGTAGTTTATGGGTTCGTGATAATACTGATTATTTGTGTCATTTATTCAATTCATGCTTTCTCCGCCAGTTGTCTGATCAGTAGTTGAATGATTTTGACAGGATTGGGAACAAATGGGCATGAAAAGATTGAAAGGGAATTATTTTATGTGTGTGTAAAATTTAGAATTCACTAGAACTATCGATGACGAAAGCTCTTTAAATGTTCCAGTGATTAACCTAACACATATTATTTTTACTTGAGGCTGAAGATGAAATTTCTTTATGGAAATCTCTCTCATGGCTCAAAGATAAAACCCATACAGATTTTCCATGAATTGAGTTGAAATCATGCCCAAATCAAAATGCATTTCCTTGTCAGATGAAAGGAGCTCATAGAAAATTTTAAGAAACCTTTTTAAAAGCTCCTACGAAATTGAGGAGAAAAAGGATTTCAAATCTCTCAAAAACGATTGAACCCCCATCTTCCCCTCCTTCTTTCCCTAAATGTGAGACTGACTCATTTTCATGCCATTACATATCCTCACTTTTTTTCATTCTTTTCTAAATTTTAAAAGATGAAGCTTTGTCTTGATTTTTTTTTCTTCAAATAAGCTTTGTGTGCTTGTGTTTGTGTAAAAAAAGAGACTGGTATTTGATTTGGAATCATTATCATTACTTTAACATTAATCATTTATGGCAAGACATTTCTCTTTCATTACATGTACTTTGATCATTATGTAATATGAGGGGTATAAAGGTGATTCCATGGAACTTTCACCTTTCCCCACATTGTAGGGACAGAGTAGGACCTCAACAACCAATTTAATTATATTGCCCTTAATTTGAGACCGCAAATTATCTTATTATAAATTAAGCCGATTTTATTCTCTCTCTCTCTCTCTATTTGTAGTAGCCGTATACTTTTAAGTATGTTTTTTTAAGAGAGACTGTGTGTAGGCGTAATAATAGAATGTCAGTTGTGGGAGGTTGAAGAAATCTCTGTTTAATGAGGCTTTAATTTCTCTTTCTCTCTCTTTCTATTCCTCTCAATTTACTTTGAATTATTAACGAAAATGTAAAATTTTTTACACCTAATTAAATCCCCATGAATTTAATTTTATTAAAAAGTTTTAATTTTAATGTACAACCGACACAGACACCGACAGAGAGAGACTGACAAGTTATTATTTACCTTATAAAATATGGAGAAAGGGATAGAGATTAAGTTAATTACTTTTTGTGAGAAAAAGATTGAAAAGTTTTTACAGGAGAGAGAGAGAAAACTGGCATAAAAAAATTCTTTTAGAATTTTGCTTATGAAATCATTTTTTTATAGAGGTGGTAGGGTACGCTCCATTTTATTCTCTTCATTTTACATCCTACTCCCCCTCAACCTCACACATATAATAAAGTCTACTCAATTTTACGTAACTGACACTCCTGCTTGAAACGTAACGCAAGTTAGACTACACATACTTGAATTTCAAGAAAGAGGAAATGAGAAAGGCGGCGGGCGTCGTCAATCAACGAGATTTAATTTGATGACACAGCCGTTGACATGTGAGTCGCATTTCCTTTTTACCAGGAATGGACAAAAAAAAATCTTTTGGCATTCTTCTCAGAATTTCAAGTCTCTCTTCAGTTCCTCTTTTTCTATAAAGAATTTACTTAGATTAAAAATGAGTTTGGAGATGAATAAAAAATCAAGTTACAGTGTGATGAATTTTTTTTCCCTAAAAATAAAACTAATTTTAAATCCCCATCCTCCCCTAAGAATATTTTATGCAATGATTTTGGATTGCATAATAACAAATGTAGAATGAGATGGAATTTCCAAGAATAAGCTAAGTCACTCTGAGTCAAGTCAATGTTTTTTGCAAATTCAATTTTAAATTTTAAATCAAGCCAATGGTTGGTTCAACTCAAGTTGAAAGCTGAACGTTTTCTTGGCACGAGATTTTTTAGTGGGGTTGAAAGAGTTTGTTGTAATTGACATGAGGAAAGTAGACATGAGATTAAATTAATGATTGTGAACGTACCCGTGGCTGAAAAGAGGAAGAGGCAACTGTAGGTAATGATGGATAATAAATGGGCATCATTGAAGACCATGTCAATGGTCAAAGAGGGAGGAGACTTGCCCATGATCAAATCCAATTTAGTCTCATTCTTCTCCTCTTGTAGATCAAACAAAATATTTGAATAATTAGTGAAAGCATCCCCACTAAAATTCTCCTCTGTCATTCTCATCGTTTCTTCATCTTGATCCAAGACCAAATTGTTTAATTTCCAACTCGTCAATTCATCCGCCAGAAAAACTCCCTCAGATGTTTCTGAACTCATTCCATTCCCATCCATCTCTTCTGAACTTGACGTGGAAACTGTTAATTTCATTTTGACACACTTTCTCTCACTCTCTTATGAGAGAGAGAGAGAATGGAACGGAGTGGATGATGACAATTAGGGGGGAATAAAAAAAACTTATTTTATTTATTGAATTAATTCACACCTGATGCACTTTCTCTTGTGGTCCTCTTCTTAACCACCACCACCATGGCTCACACACCTCACACTTTGAACAACATCTGCCTTCCTTCCACTCTTTTACACAGTTGACAAAACTTGCGTAATTTTCCTTAATCCTGAAAAGACTTTCACTTTACTTTCACTCTATATATAATAGACACTGGGGAAGGAATTTGAAGAACTTTGACAGGGAAATTTGTGAGGTTTTCGTAATTTGAGCATTAAAGTAGACCACTCAACTCCTTGGAAACACTGAAGCGTTCGTCCAGGATGAGCCTTTTCCAAAGAAGAGAGAGAGTGTGTGTGAGTGAGGGAGAGATGCTTCAACAACTTTCTCTTGCTTCTACAGGAGAAAGTGAACTGAATGAAAGTGGAGCAGGGAGAATGAGTTTTAGGCTTGTCATTACATTTGAATGTAAGGGCCAAGGTAGAGCGAGAGAGAGAGATTCTCTTTTTTTGTGGGAGTGGAGGATGGAAGGAGAAAGCGCAACACAAAATCCAAAATCTTTTTTTCCCCTTTCCTTGTATCCCAAGGAAAGGATATTTGGTGAAATTTTAGCTGGACTTGAAATCCTCCTGACTTAAACCAAGCCCCAGTAGTTAATCAAGTGGAAAGATGACGGAGGGAAGGGCTTTATTCAAAATAATAAGAGTCTTTCAAGTTCAATCAAAGAACATGATTTTGACAGTTTATTCCCCACTATTTCAACTTAAATTGACTTCCTCTCATTTTCAATTCTCTCCTTATTGTTAGAAAAGAGAACAAGACTCATCACTAAACAATTTTTTTTTCTTTTTCTTTTTCCATTTTTATTTCATATTATAGAATTTCTCATCGACCTACCCTCAAGCTTAAGACCCCCCATGGCTTTCGTCAATGTACCACTCACTGTGAGTACGTGAACACTTAGATAATATTTTTAGCAACGTGACAGCATTGAATTTTGGATTTTTTATTTTTATAAAAATAAAAACGGTGCTCACTCTGTCAACAAGGAGACTGAAAAAGGAAGTAAATAAAAATTGAGAAAGCTGTCTTTACATATGTCTGTATCTCCAGTACAGCCCTCTCAAAAATATTTTCTATTGTCATATTCAAAACCACTGAGTAAAATAGAGAGGGAGAGAGAGAACAGCAGGATTAAATAAAATTAATACTAACAATAGCAAATATCAAATCTCCAGGATTCAGTTGTAAAGAAAGAAATATAGAAATATGTAGGAATTTTGAAATCGAATTTGCTTTATTTGTATTGTATTTTTAAACTGTAATGTACTTTTTCAATTGGATTGTATCATGGCACTGTATGAGAGCAGATAAGATATAAAACTAATTCTCTCTTTTCTTTACTCTCCCTTTCGTTCTTCCGTAGACATAGAAAATTTCATTTCCTTTCTTGTATTTTTTAAAGAAAAAAAAATTCTGGACAAAATTGTAAGTTATACCAATAGAGAATCTTTTTTTAAAAAAATATTTCATGCCCGTTGGCTACTTTCAAGAATAAATTGCTTTGGACTATTTATTTTGTGCATGTTGCATATGGTACAAAAGTAAATACATATTTTTAGTTGGTCTATGGAATGTAAAATATTTTCAATTTTACAACCCTCCTCTGTGGTTTAATTCTCATCTCTTCTTACAAATTTCAAAAGGAGAAAGGAGGAGGGGGTTGGGATGGAAAAAGAAGAGAGAAAATAAATTTATGCTCTACTACTTGCGTGTGACGTTTGTGATTAAACTCTCTCTCTTTTACTTTCTCTCTCTCTCTCTCTCTTTCTCTCTCTGTGTAGGTGTTTAGAATAATGAGCAAGTTGGGACTGAGGGTCTCTACTTGTTCTCTTGTTTAAAATGTGGAGATGGAGAGGAGAATGTTGAAAATGTAAATTGGCCCACTACTTTTCAACATTTATTTCTCAAATTCCTCCCTCAATTTTTTATGTACACTGTACAAAAGGTATCCACAAAATTTGGATAGACAGGGACAATGGGGGGTTTAAAAAAAAGAGGCTGACCAAAATTGACAGGCTTTTACTTTCCCTAAATATTTTTGAACACGCTCCAAATAAAATCTTGTAACGTACATAACCTTAACCTTGAATGAATGTAGTTATATTGATAAATGAACATGGAGAAAATGGCGTACCAAATTTTTTTTTGGCTGGCTCACAAAGCTCTGTTCATTTCAATAAGAATGTTCTTTGTTTGAATTAAAACGGAAGATATTAGATTGAGGTTCAATGGCTTTTTTTGTGTTTAAGAGAAATAGAGAGAGAGAGAGAAGAATATTCTAGACACGAATTTAGTAGATTCTACGTCATCATATTTTTTCCATTTATTTCTTCCCTATAAATTTATTCCCTTCACACAACCTCCGTCCACCATTGTGGAGCTTGGAATTTTCAATTTTCATATCAATTTTCTGATCTACTTCACAAATTTCATTATAAAATTTATGGATTATGGGGTTCAAGGTCGAAGAGGGAGAAGAATGGATGGGTCATTTTTTTACAATATTTTCAAGTTACTTAATACAAAAAATAATTGTTTTTGACTACCAATATCTCATTACAAGTTATTTAAGTTGAGGTCATACATTTGTACAAAAGGTGTAGGTACAATTTATTTTACGGCGCATTAAAACTTTGTTGAGTGTGGTGGTGATTCAATATGTACGATCACTGGGGAGCTAGTAAATACAAAATTTTAAATTATTGGTTATGTGGGTAATGGTACATTAAATTTACTTGTGGACATGAATATTTTTGGCAAAATATCAACATTTTCTCATTTTCCACCAATGAAAACTCTTGTACAGATTAAATCCCATCCAATGTTAGGTATGCATGTACAAGAGGAGAAAGTGCGGGGAGGAGAGGGATTGGAAACAAGTGAATGAGAAAGCTAGAGGTTAAATTTTACATGATGCCTTTGGCTATAATGTGCAATTCTCATTGATGTAAAACTAAATTAAATCATTTTAAATTGGCTTAGTTGGATAGTTATCAAGCATGACTTTCACTTGGTGACAACTTTTTCAATGCAACACGTTCATTCCATTTGAGCTGTAAATCATATTTTACATGGAATTTTAGACTCAACTCATTTATTTCACAGACTCCCCTCGAGTACTGTGAAGAGAATTCCTTTCTGAAATTTTCAAATAAAATATAAAATACAGTTAAAGGTCAATGACTATCAATGTAAATAATGATCTCTGTACTTTAGAAGGATGAGAAGTGGATTTTGTTTAATAAAGTTGAAGGTGGTGGTGATGAAAATCAAAAACTTTTTCTGGAGACAACTTCTCAAGGGAGTATCTGTGAAAACACGTTTTGTGGTCACATCTCGCTTAAATTTGTTTAGTTTTCTTTTAATAATATTAAATTTTTAACTCAACTCAATCTGAAGAACCCTTTCAAATAAAAAATGTAATCAAATGTACATTCGTCTGTCTCGAATCTCCTCTGAGATTAAAATTTGAATAAAAATTTGATAAAAATCACCCAGATTTAAAAAGATGGCTCAAATTTTTTGACTCTTGATCTCAATGGTCACATAAATTGTATTTTATGACAGAAAGCTGGACAGAATACTTATGTAGCATGAATGAAACGTGTTTATAATGCAGTTATATTATTGTGTTTTATTTTTGGGTTTAATTAGGTTCAAAAATTTTTATATATTTTCTATATAAAATAATGGAATGAAAAAAAACATGTGGTATTTATTACACAAAACCTTTTGACGTATAAAGTTCACACAAAGGGCTTTATTTATTCAATATTTTTTAAGAGATACTCGACAGATAAAGAAGCTCTCTCTCTCTCATCCTCTTGTCTCAAAGCAAAGAGAATACCCCCAAAGAAAACTTTGTTAGTCCCTAATAGACATTTAATGATACAAAAAGTTTTTTCAGCTCAATCTATTCTTCAAAGAATTCATCTCTTCTTCTACACTTGAAAATGAAAGGACAAATACTATTTTATACGAGGGGAGATCAAAAAGTAATGATTATGATTTTTTATCTCGGTTCCTTGTAAACCGATCACCAAGATATTTT
>JAQIVZ010001832.1:0-26943 GCA_034700945.1 Arrhopalites spinosus
ATATAAAATTATCTTACAAAGGCCCAAAATAATTGAAATCTGAGGCCTAAAAGAATTAATTTTACGGGGGCCCAAAATAATTAAAAACAAAGGCCCAAAAAAGTAATTCGGAGGCCCGAAATAATAATTCAGGGGCCCACTTAAATAATATCCCGTTTAAAACTTGCTAGCATTGACAAAATGGGCACAGTTTGAAGCACTGAAATAAATTTCAGTTTGGCATAATTTGAACAGAGGGATTGAGGTACAATTTTCAACGGGGTTATAGTCCACTGAATTTGCAAAAGGTGGAGCTAAATTGGTTTGAGGGGAAAACTTGTCCGTCTGGACAGACGGGCTTGATTTATATTTGAAAAGAGGTAGGGTCCAAAGAACCGTCAAAAGTGTTGCTCGAATTCGCCAAACCAAAAATTACCATCGGATAGAGGAGGTCAAAGTAGGTACACGAGTGACATAATTACGACGTCCAGTGGTCGTTTTTGTTTCCGAAATTCAAAGTCGGATGAGTAAGAGGGATAAAATCTCTCTTTGTGTCATTGACAGCAAATTGACAGCAGAAAAGAAGAGGGCGCTAGCAGAAAGTTTCATGACAAAAGAAAATACTGAACAATGTCTCCTCATTAGTTATGACACTTTCAAAATTTTATCTGACCCCAAAAAGGCTTTGGGCCCCTTTCCGAAAATAAAAATGACCTCGTCAAACTTTTAATTTGTGTTTAATTCTCACTACATCAAAAATTCTGAAAGTCAGCGCCATATTCTCACCAGCTTTTTCAATGTAAGTCAATTTAACTAAAATTAATTAAATTAAATGTCAAATTAAAATGAAATTAATTAATTACAGGTCAAAATGAAGATCGCCATAACAAGGACGCCCCTTCAAAATAATGTGGAAGAATATTACACCATCATCCGTTTTGTCCATCCAAAGTTTGGTAAAGAATTTCCCAAGAACATTTTCTCCTTTAAGTTCACTGAGCCCATTACAGAATACATGAAAGTCAAGGATGACAAGACTTTGAACGGGATCCAGGAAGAAGGCAAATTGGCCCTAGAACGTCTCATCTTCATTGTTCAGCCATTTTTTCTCCGCCGAAGACGAAACGGCCTCGTCCAAAAAGATAAGACTGAATACCTAATATGCTGCAAAATGGACACTGCACTCCACTCCCGTCTCCAATTGGATCTCTACAATGCTTTTGTACGAGCCTATAGATATCAAAAACATAGAATTGCCACCGCCGCCGCTGGGCGCCATAGTAGTATAAAAAGTGAGGGCGAAACAATCCACGTGAATTATTACCAAGCCATGTACTTCCTCAAATTCCTATGCGCGCATCCTCAACTTGTCGCTGACCAAATAATCGACTGGCATCAAGATAAGACGCCATTTTTTGAAAATTTGTATTCAATTTACCAAGAATTTGACGACCCCGAGAGTAATGGAGATCCCACTCTGTCTACCAAAATGTCATGCCTCCTCCGCCTTCTCAAGGACATTCATGAGGATCCTGCGACCAAAACGGACCGTGTGGTCATCGTCTCGTACTACACAATCGTCCTGGACGCCATTGAGCAAGCTTGTGACTCGAAGGGGTACAAACACGTGCGGTACGATGGCTCGAGCTCTGCGGGTAAAAAAAGGGAGGAAAATTTAAAAAATTGTAATGACCCTTCAAAACCCAATAATTTCATAATGCTCTTGAGTTGTCGAGCAGGGGGTTGTGGGATCAGTTTGGTTGGGGCAAATCATTTGGTCATGTTTGACCCCGACTGGAATCCATTTAATGATGAGCAAGCCATGAGCCAAATTTATCGGAATGGACAATCCAAAGATTGTCATGTGTACAGGCTCTTGACGACGGGGTCAATTGAGGAGGCTCAATTTTGGAAACAAGTTTCCAAACAACTGTTGGCGGGTCAAGTTCTCAATGATTCTGTTAAAGAAAAGGGGCGTCGACAGGCTAGCCCTATGGCTTTGGGGATTTTCAATGATCAGGAAAAAGAGGACTCTGACGTCGACGCCCTCTGGGACAGTGACGATGAGGAGGAGGAGGAAAAAGACGAGGGGTTTCAAGAGCGGGAAGGGAAAGATGATTTAAAATACTTGGAGGAAGAAATCACAGAAAAAAATTCAAAAGGATTGCCAATGGTCAGTTTGACCCATGATGACATCGACTGTCGAAGATGTGAAACGGAAGTGGGGATTCAAATAAAACCAGTTGATGAAGTCGCAAGGAGTCGAGAGGAAGGCTCGGAGGAATTGAACCTCCATCTGTGGGAGCATGTCTTCACTTATGATGACATTCGATATGATTTGTCCACAATGGGCAATGCTTGGTCGGCTAGTCGCAAGGCTATTAGCATGGTTTTTTATAGAACATTGAAGGCCGATGCGAGCTGGGACAGAGGGGAAATTAATTAAGGAGTTTTTTCTGTCTCTTTCAGTTATTTTAAAATTAATTTTAGTAATTACAATTAATTATGATTAATTTATGGGTGCGCAGTAATTTAAAATAATTTAATTTTCTAGTCATTTAAAATTAATTTTGTATTTTTGTGTTAATACTTTATATTAATGATAAAGACTGATTAAAAATAATGTACATCAACATGACAATATAATTAAATTTAAATTCCCCGCTTCTTTTTATACTCGGCTAATAATTCACGCCGTAAAGTTTTGCCAGAGGGAGCTTTGGGTATAATGTCGATAAATTCAACGCCCCCTTTGAGTTGTTTGTAGGCAATTATTTTGTCACTTAAAAAATTATTTATTTCCTCAGCTCTCAGTCCCGCCCTCTTGGGAACAATGTACGCCCTGGGTAACTCTCCTGACCTTTCGTCAGGGATCCCAATTACGGCCACGTCCATTACGTCCGGGTGTGACCTCAATAAGTCTTCTAGTTCAGCTGGGGCTACTTGGAAACCCTTGACTTTTATTAATTCTTTTAGTCTGTCCACAATGTAAAAATGACCGTCGTCATCATAGTTGGCTACGTCACCCGTATGAAGCCAGCCGTCTTTGTCTATTGTCTCCGCTGTGGCTTTTTCGTTCCTAAAATAACCTTGCATGACCTAGGTCAAAAAATATTTTTAATTAATTCTTAATTTAAATGACTTAATTTTTAAACTGACCTGCGGCCCTTTCATACAAAGTTCACCCCGTTTATTTGACCCAAGGGCAAGACCAGTGTCAATGTCAATGACCTTGCATATTGTGTTTGGAATGGGTGTCCCACATGAGCCAATTTTTGTGTTTTTTGTACTCTCGTTTACCATTATGGCCTACAATAAAATTAATTAAAAATTAATTAATTAAAAACTTTAATCAGAAATTAAGCCTTACCATTGGACTAGATTCTGTCATGCCGTAGGCTTCCTGGAAGAAGATGAATTTACCCGCTTTTTCTAAAATTTTGTTTATCAAAGCTTGACCCACTGGGGCTGTCCCCGAAATGACCGTGCGGACTGACTCTAATTCTTTTTGACCGATTTCGGGGGATTGACAGACAAAATTGAGGAGGGCGGGAACTAGGCTGAGAGTGGTGGGGCGATGTTGGCGGAGGGCTTTTATGAATAAATTGGGTTCAAATCTTGACATGGTCAAGGCATGTGCGCCCTGGTGAATTGAGACTAAATTGAAGCGGTGCATTCCACTCACATGAAAAAATGGTATCTGTCACAATTAATTAGCCAATTTAAAATTTTAATTTTTGAAAATCCCGCTAAAAACTAACCATTCCGATGATCCTTTCTTGTTCTCCATCAGCAAATGACCTCATTGTCTTCACATTAGGCTGAGCGTATTGCTCTACATTTGTAGCTAAATTAAAATGACTCAAAGCGACTCCTTTTGGCGCTCCCGTTGTACCTAAAATCCCCGCCAAAACGTTCAAATAAATGTTTGACAAATTGAAATTTTTGAAACTTACCTGAAGAATAAGGCAAGAAAGCTGTAGTAGTTTTAGTATCAATTTCAGAGCCCTTCAAAAAATCAAAACCCTTGGGGTCAGTTTTGATCATCTCAAGAAATGAAAGGCATCCCTCTGGCGCCCTCTCTTCAACATCCAAAACAATAATTTTTTGCAAGTTTGGACAAGTTTCTTTGGCTTTGAGAATGGAGGGTAAAAACTGGGGAGTTGTCAAAACATATTTTGCTTCACAATTCAAAAGTTGCCGCCCAATTTCATGGGATGTGTACCCCGGATTAATTGTTGAGACAACAAGACCCGCATCCCAACTACCAATGAGGGCCATGGGATACTCTGGACAATTTTGAATGGCCAAACCAAGAACTTGACCTCTTTCAACTCCCGCTTTTATAAGGCCCGCGGCAAAACCCCGGGTATTTCTGTACAATTGTTCGAAATTGTATTTTCTTCCTGTCATTCCACATTCCTGCAATAAATCAAAATACAATTCGTCATAAATGACAAAAATACCGCCATTTATCACTGGCGCCAATTTTGTAATAATTTAAAAAACAAAGTCAATTTATTTACGTAGGCAGGGGCCGTCCCCCACTGTAAACATTTTTCCCACAAATATTCTGGCACAGTTTTCCCCACAATTGGCTCAATATCAGGAATTGGAGATTTCACCCAGAATTTTGACTCTTCTTGGGGTCCTGAACTTGAAAAATGGCGCTTTAAATTTGTACAAACTTTATGACTAAATTCAAATTGACCAGAGCGCAATAAAACTAAATTAAATTTTTGGGCTCTCATTTTGAAAAAAAATTCTCTATTGAATTTGAAAATAGAAATTTATGAAAATGGACAAAATGACTAAAAATTGTCATTACTTTTATACACGTCAAAATGAGAGTGAACACATGACAGGGCTTCATGATAAACTTCACAGCTGGAGATACAATTCAAGGCCTTTAGAGCCCATCATGGTCACATTTTGCACACACAATACAATTTCAAGGCCAATTCTTGTACATTGAACATTAAACCTCAAGAGGCTTCTACAGTCCCAATTTTATACCATAGGTCGCCATATTCATGTACCTTAACTACTTTTACTAAAATTATCCTTAATTTGGTTAAATTATGTGGGTCTGTCTAATAATTTCAGCTTTCAAATAAAAACTTTTGAATTTTCCGCTCAATATTTTCTACTATTTTCATTTAAATTACTGATATCCCTATCCATGTACCACTTCCAAGGCACAAGTAAGGCGCCTGAGCTCCATGAAAGGTTTCTTGAAAACCCACACTAGAAATTTAATTAACCAAAATTCCCCAAAAATTTCCCCTAAAAAAGTCACAATTGTGCCTGTCATGCTGCCCAAGAAAACATAAAAAATTAAATAGATGTCACTCCCTCTAAAAGACAATGGCTTAACCCGTGCGTCATCCTTGACTGGATTTTGCATCATTCCTTCCGGATTAATCCGAATCCTCTCCCATTTCTCCCACAACCAATAAACTCCCGATTGCAATAAAATTGACATCCTTGTCCCCACTAAATTTTGATAATCGTCGACTGTACTAGTCAAATGATAGCCGTGCGATTTCCTTTGAAATTGGTCATCAATTTCCTTGTTGTGCGCAAACTTTAGCTCTACATTTAACTTCATGGCGATCATAAACTGGTTCCAGTAGGCGTAAAAATGTTGATCTAAAACAACTAAAAATTTATTTTCATCATTTAATTCGTCAATTAAATTTGGCGCCAATGGATGGCAAGCAATTTCAGTTGTGTCAAACAAAATTTTATGTTTTGCTTTTAATTTCAAAAATATTCGACAAATTTCAGTCTTGTGGTAACAACTTAGATCATCAGGGGTCGTGTCAATCAATGGACATAGTTCAGCGCATTTGTCACGATGTACATGTAAGTATTCATTGAGGCGCGCAAGGATGTCACATTCCCTCACTTTTTCATAGCCGGTGACACATTCACGGTATAATTTATCGCGCAGGGAGGAACAAGAATAATTGCGCAGGCCTAAGTAAATTGTCAGATTATTTTGGGAGTAGACGTCCTTGAAGAATTGCCAATCTGTGACTAAAGAATGACTTTGAGCGTATTCCGATTTTATAATTCCTTTGTAGGCATTTGTCATAATTAATTCGAAAATGAGCCACGTGGCGAAAATAAGGCGGGAGATTTTCAAAATAAGCGCATTTTTTGATACTAGAGGACTCTGATTGTTACATTGCTCGATGAGGATTCCGATATTCCAGAAAAATGTTGCGCTCACAGAGTCGAACCATGTGCGCTCTTGTGTTGTCGTGTATAAGAGGAAGAAGAACAAAATATTGAAGAGGAGGCATGCGCAGAGGAGGAGCCAAACAAATTTTTGGAATGGCAGCGCATAAATTTGCATTGTGGTAATGTTGGCGTGAACTCTACTTGATGTAATTAATTTGAACGCCGGACGAAAGCCAACGGGATAAAATTGAACTTTTGTGATTGTCCAACCGCGATCCATCGTCGAAAATACTTTGACCTCCCAATTCCATCTTCTTACTAAAATGATGTCATGATTGAAAGCCAATGTTTTGTTGAGTGCGCACAATAAAAAATGCGCTACAGATGTTTCGAGATCAACGCGCATCCTGTTGTTATTTGTGTTCCTTTCAAATAAAGTCACGGAAGGCCGTTTGTGCAACTTGCGCGCTTCTGGATCGCTGAAATCTGCAGCTGTTTCCCAAACCCATAAAAAATTCCGTCCACTATCCATCGCCTTCACGTAACAATTCATCACGTGCGCGTAACAATTGTCGGGGAAATTTGAGGGACATTTAAATTCAAAAAATGAGTAGTCTGTACTCGCGTCCATATAGCGCGAAAGGTAGAATCCCCCTATGGGATTTAAATGTACTTGATTGTTTTCTGTATTTTCGTCATTGAAAATCAAGACAAAAAATGGCGTTGTAGACGCAGCAAAAATTATGGCGTCGTTGGCTGTGAAGGCAAAAAAGTCGAAATTGAATGTGGAGGTGGTGGTCAGCATAAACATTTTTTGTGGGTGAATTGGAGAAATCCTTCTGCGCCCGCCGCGCTGCATTATTATGTAACCGAGCATGTTTCGAGTGGCTGTCGCATGTCCCAGCGCGTCCTCTGTTGCTTGATAATAATCCTTGCGCGGGTAATTTGTGTCTAAACCAGAAACGAGGTAAAGCTCAATGTAACATTTGACCAATTTCAATGGCATTAGAACAGAAGCTTTCAAACGCATGGCGTCCATTTCTTCAGCAGGTGGAAGGTCGGGAGGTGGTAAATTTAAGACGGCGGGTAAAATCATGTCAGTGTAAGAGAACATGGAGTCAAATTCTATGAAATGAGGGAAACATGGCGCCATTTTTGAGAGAATTGGGTTTAAATTTATACTTTGAACTTTTTGTATGGGATTTATTGTGAGCGCGAAATGAAATTGTAGGCACATAAAAATTGGGATGCATTGAATTTTGGCGGTTATTTTGGGTACCATGTTCATGACCAACACAAAAATGTGGTGTTTCTTAATAATTAAATTGAACACAGGCGCATGGCGTTTTCAAAATAAAGACCATCTGTAGTGTTTTTGAAAATAAAATATTTCAAGTTTTTTAACCTTTACGATACAGAATTAATTTTTGTTGAAAAGACTGTGTGGGCCCAAGTAAATATGGGGAAGGATGAGGTTAATTGAATGTGGACTAGACTAATTCCATGTCGCTGAGTTCAAATCTGAGGCCGTTGCTAATAGCAACAGTTGACGGGTGTACACGTCCAAAGTCCACAACGTTCCCTTTATTTAGACTCGTCCACACGTCCAATGTATCGATGAGGTTAATGGATGGCGGAACAGTACAAATTCAAGTGGATACCATTTTAATTTTATTTACTCAAAGAAACTTTTTACAAAAAAATTTAGGTCAAGTAGTGATGTAGTGAATTAGTGATATTTTATTTCTTAAAAATTGAAAATTGATTCATTTAAATCATAAAAAATTTTATTAAAAATCTTAATTATTTTGGAAATTAAACAATATTAATTAATAATTAAGTTAGTTACATAAATTCTCACAGGAGGCACAAGAGCACGCTCGATCCTCAAAATCAACAACATAACTAAACCCTGTAGGTCCCGTACTCTGTAAACCTTCCCCATAATCAACATTAATAAAAATGCGCACAATTCCATCCTGCGCATGCTCGCCCTGCCCCTCCATCAAAACCACCTTTCTATTCTTTGTTAGGCAATACCCAAGGGGCGTTTTTTCGTCTCCGCCCTTTTTCTTTGGTGCAAACCAGTTTGGTTTTCCAGGCTTCTTATCAATAGAAAAACAAGTAAATTATGGCCTTTGTATTGTCATTCACATGGCACAAGGGGTGTGACTCGTTTAAAACGAGTCGTTTTCAAGGGATGGGTGAGAATTCTTTCAATGGGCCAAAATTCCTTATGCTTAACTGCCAGTGAACTGGCAGTCGAAGATCACCCACCCCTGTGGGTGATCTTCGATTTGCTGTGAGATTTTTTTTTCAAAATTCTAAAAAAACAAGTTTTAAATTTGAAAATTTAAATTGTTTTTAATATTGTTGTGGAGTCTGAAACCAGTTAAAGAATGGCCCTTTCGGCTTTTTTAAATATAATTAATTTTGAGGAAACTTTCCAATAATGAGTAGTAAAAATGGGACACAGTTTACTTTTTTTAGTACTTTTAGGACTTTTTTTCTTAGTTCACGAACAGAGAAGAGGCGAGTGGCGGCAGAGCTCCTTGACAAGGAGTCCTTGTACCTTTGAAAAATATTTCTACGGTTCGGGTCGGGAGATTTGCAAATTTATATAAATATATTTTCATAAATTTTATTAATAAAATTTAGGGACAATAATTGTCACTTTAACTTTTCAACTTATTTGCTAATTAAGTAATTAAATGCTGTTGATAAAATTATTATATTTATAAACATTTTATTTTTATTACTTATTTTATGCTGTCTTTGTTTTATTTGAATTAATTTTAACAGCCCCAATTGTTTACAAATTAAATATCTTTTTTCAGCAATTTCTAATCGAATAGTAATGTAATATTAAATAAGTGATACCAATGAAATTATTTAGTCATATGTAAATATCTCGTATTTTGTTTTTATGTGTAATATTTTAATTAATGTGTTCAATTTATTAAATCTACAATATTTTGTAAATGTCTACCTAAACACTGAACAAACTTAGAACAAACTGTAAAAGGCACTGAAACATTAAAATTGTCCACATTGTATATTTTCCCTAATTGGAAGTATTTTTCAAATTCATTGACGTCCTTGCCTATTCGCTCTAGATTTGACTTGGGCAAAAAAAATTAAAAAAATCGAATTTATTTTTTTCAAAATTAAGAGAACTCGATCCTCATTATTTTAGTTGTGTTTAGGACATTGTCAAAAGGTAAGAGTACTTTTAATTAAACTCTAAACATGTTAAGGACTGGGTATATAGTCAAAATGAGTATATATTTGTGAGTAAAAAATGCATTTTCTCTGCAAAGTTAGCGTCTTTATTACTCAACCGATTTTCATGTATGAGGGCTCAAATCAATCCTTGGAATGTCCTCTCGTACACCAAGACGCCATTTCCACCATATGTGTCACTTTAGGGGTCCAAAAGTTAATTCAAACAATGGTCCACCAAAATGACCAAATATTGCTTGGCAACATTTGTGAGTCAACAAATTTTTAATTTCAAAAAAACAATAGAGAAAAAAATTGATCACAATTTGATACAAAAACTGTCTTGGATACGGGATAGAAAAGTGGCAATGAAGAGGGTCTCGCGATTGACCTTTTGGACCCTTAAAGTGACATGTATGATGGAAATGGCGTCTTGATGTACGAACGTACATTCCAAGGATTGATTTGAGCCCTCTTACATGAAATTCGGTTGAGTAATAAACACAATAACTTTGCAGAGAGAATGCATTTAAAATGCAGCATTTTTTACTCTCAAAACTATACACTCATTTTGACTACCTAGTCCTTAACATTTAAAATATTACAATGTTCACTCATTCTTAATCTAATTTGTACATTAGCAATGTTAGCGTTGTAATTCAAAATATTTTCTTTGTACAGAATAAACGGACGTCTGTAAACTGACGGAGGGATTGGAAGAAGAATGTCGTCGGTAAATTTAAAAGTAATTGAAATGTTGGAAGCATTTAAATGTCTTCATCTGGTCAATTATTTTGCAGGTACAGTGCTTAACTTACATTCCTTTTTTATGTTACACAATAAGTAAATGAATAATTCATTTACTATTAATTAATTTAATATTAATTATTAATATTATTTCTATAAAAAATGTTGTTCTTCATTTTCAAACAAATTATATTTAAATCTGTTTTTTTGTAGACAAGACAATGGAAGAGTTGTTCCAATTACGTTTGAAGGATTTGAAGGATCTTTTTGGAACCCAAGAAACAAATGTTCCATTAAAAAGAATCAAGGAATATTTGATAGACATGGAAGAAAATTAAATGCTAAATCCAACGGATGTTTCCGACTCGAGAGACAAAGTTGTACGAGTTGATGTCATCAACATGTTGAAGGATTGTAACTGTCTTGACTACATCAAGTGTTTTAAGGGTAAGTCAATTAAACATTATTTAGTGGCCAAAAATATGCAAAGTCATCAATGAGTATAGTATCAATTATACTGTACTACCAAAATACTACTACTTATTTTGCTATATATGTCGTGTACTACTGTTGCTGATAATTAAATTATCTCTTATTGTTTTGCATGTAGATCTCTCCCTGGACCATCTCTTCGGATACACTTTGAAAGCCAAGACACTAAAGTTGTCAAAACAATTAAACTACAATTACTTGAAATTGAATCAGTGGAGGTGAATGGATTGGACCTTGATGAAAATAAAATTGAAAACAATCAGACTCAACTTTCATTGCAAATCTCCACTCAAGGCACGTCTCAGATACTTGCCCCATCAACAACATCCCAAATTCCAATTTCATCAGCACAAATTCCAGCTCATCTGGGTCAAGTTGGCCATGACTCAATTTCTGAAGAGAATGAAAGAGATGCTGATGATAATGATTCCAATGACGTCTCCGAATCAATTCAAAATAAAAATAATAATAGTGATTCTACATCCGCGGACGATGATTCCATGTCTATTGTTCAGAAAAAAATACTAGATCTTAGGATGAGTGTGTCCTGCAGGGCGGTCCAACGGCCATATAACCCCATGTCATCATCATCGGAGGAGAATTCTAAGATGTCAACATATTCAGACAATGATGATGTCAACCTAATGGCAAGAATTCCTGGCAAAGGGAAAATTAAACAAAGGTCTTCCAGTGATTCTGAGAGTGAAGATGAGGACCTTCCCGGCAACAGTAGTAGCAATTCTGAAGTAAGTTTTCTGTGAATTAATGGAATCATAATATTTGATTATTTAAAATAATTTATTTTTAACTGCTATTTCCATGTAATATTTTAATTGCTTTGTAGGAGTCGGATGACTCGAGTGTGGATGAATCAAAAGTCAAACTGTCACCCGTCACCCCTTGGTACCCAGAGAAGAAAATCATTGACCGTCTCTTCACTCACCAAAATCCACACGTCGAAATAACCAAAACCAAAACTCCAATAACCAGACAAAAACGAGCTCGACTCCGCCGCACAGTTTCACAAGATGAGATGCTGGCCGGGTTCAAGTGGAGTCAATGGAAAAAATTATTTGAATGTGGTCCTCACATTTACGCTCTGAATTGTATTGACTGGACATGGGCTAGTTTCAACCATGACCCTTATGACCTTGAGATGATATTGACTCGATGTAAAAATATTCGTCAACTCTCTTTCCTTGCAAATTGCTCCTCAATCGTCAACTCAAAATCATTTAAAGTGACCCTTCCTAAACTGAGAACCCTCATCATAAAACATAAGGATGACCAGGATGGACTTAATTATCAAGATCAACTAAAGAAGATAATTGTTGGAACTGAGAAATTAAATAAAATTCAAGCCTCATTTACTGACTAAGTAGGATTATATAATTTGCTGAACTGTCTTCAAGATCTTCCTTCAGGGACTCTCAAGCGTCTCAAATCTTTGTCTATTACAAATGACTCGGAGGATGTGTTCTTGGTGAATAGTGAAGTTTCAAAGTTGGTCAATATGGAGGCAAGGGGATTGGAAGAGTTAACTCTTGGCTACAGTTTGTTTAAAGATGTGACAGCATCAACAATTGAAAACTTGTTGAAGGGATTTCCCAAATTGAAAAAAGTTTATTATCTATGTTTCTGTTCCAATTAGTATGATGAGCCTCAAATCATTATTAATTTCCCTTCCATGGCCAATCTACAATTAATTGATTTGGGGAGGAGCTACAAATTTCCAGCCATATTCCAATCCATCAATGAACGTCCAGCTAAAGTTCGACGACCAAATTTTGTTAAAAGTGAATGGTCGTCCAAACCAGGTGCCACAACATCATCAACTCGGGCAACAAACTCAGCCTCAAGTGTTCCACACGAATCAAATGTTACAAATACAACAACAACATGCGGGTCAGAGGTCAATGTGGTTCAAGTGGATGATGATGATGATGTTGGAGGTTACTTTAGTGTCACTTTAATATTTCCACGACTCCCCTCATTAAAAATTCTCAAATTGGGTGGCTGGTACTCAACAAGGGACTTGGATCTGGAGAAAATGCCAAAATTGTCAGTGCTTCGTGTTGGTAGTCCATGGAATTTCTCCCTTAAAATTCCAGGAGACAGGCCAAATATTAAGTACTCCCTCATTAAGGAGCTCCAATTGCCAGATTATTTAAAGGATGTCTCCTTCATCAGGAAGATTCCCATCCACTTTCCCAAAGTTAAAATTTGTGTTATTAATTTGGCTACTACAGAAGTTCTCCGAGCTTTCTTCTATTCCATGACTAAATCTCAATTAAAGAGATTGGAATTGGCAAGTCAATATTTTTTTGAATCCTTGCTTGAAGCTTGTCTCACCACCAAACCACCAAAACATGTTGTGCAGACAGCTAAAGAACTTGAATTAATTTCTAAGTTGAAAGAATATGGATCCTGGAAGGAATATTGCACGTTTCATCACATCGAATTGCCCGATCCGTCGAAATGGGCCAAAAAGGAGGAGTCAGGAAATTTTACGGGGTTAAAGGCCCTCAAAAAATTACGAAGTCTTGTTTTAGTGCATATTAGGGGGTTAGTTAATGATAATACCTTAATTTTCATAAAATACTTTGAATCTATAAATAAATATTTAAATTGATATTTGTACTTGTAGACAACTGAGACTGCCAAAAGGGAATTTGGATTGGAATTCTGACGACTGTCAATTTACAAACCACTTAATTGGGTTCCAAGAGTACCCATTACCTAAAAATGCGAACAGGTGGGCAAGACGCAATACTTGGATGGAGGTTCATTATTACGACGTATGAACGAATATTTTAAAAATATTTAGTTAGTTTTAATTAAAGATTTTAAATTAAAATAGTTTTTTGATAATCATTTTTTTAAATTCAGCGGTCTGCTTGTCCAGCATTTCGAGAATTGAAGAAACCAAGTCCATCCGTGTGGTTTGAAATGGATGCTTTTGATGGTGACTATTCTAATCCATGTACAAAAGACTCTGATGAGGTCCGGACACTCAGTTCTTCAGCTCTACTACCCTATATTTGATATCAAACAGGAGAAAACAGACGATCTATTGGATGATGACTTTTCCATCTAAGAAAAAGTGACGGCCTGAACTAAAAATCAGGTACAGGCATTCATTTTTTACAAAAAAAAAAGCAAAATGAAATTCCAAATGTTTATAACTATAAAATAACGTTGAAAAAATTTAGGTCTAGGCAAGTGTTCCTACCCGCCACTACTACCAATGGTCCTGGCTCCTTTCAACACATCTTAATCAACTAAAAAAGTTTAATTTAGCAATTATTACCATTATTTACCATAAAATGTATTTACTAGACATGCTTGAGTTGTAGAAAGTTTTTTTAGTAGTTATTTTTTTGTGGCAAAGTTCTTTTTTTTACAAAAATTCTGTAACTAATTGATGTTTGGAGTGTCATAATTTTTTGGTTAGGGAATTGGGTAGTTAAATAATCAATTTAAGTTGATTAAATTTAATTTAGAGTCAATAAAATTTAATTAAATATCTCATTTTCACGTCAATTTTCTATGAAAATTAATGTCTAGAATCGATTTAGTAAATAAATAGTCCAGTTTATTTTACAGTAACATTCTTTAGTTTACCAGTAAAAATATTTTATTTAAATTGCCAATAGCACAATTTATTGTCAAAATATCGATGAGCTTTTTTCATTTTTTACTTTCATTTTCAAGGCCTTTAATGGCGAGTGTAATTGTCTAGTGGCATATTTCCCGGCCAAAAGATAATTGAAGAGGGGGAGAGCAATAATTAAAATTAAATTGTATGCAATTTCAAGTGTTTATTTAAAAATTATATAAAATCCACGAGAGGCTGCATGGATTAACTAGAACCAGCCTTTCTAAGTCTAGACGAACATTTTGATGTGCAAAATTTAATTTTGAAAAGTAAAGTATGGAAAAAGAATCTTAATTAATTTAACTGACAATTTAATATATCTTTTTTACAATATGTTTTTGCATTAGTTATAAAATTTTATCCATAATTTAATAATTTGATCTCATTTCTCATTTTTTCTTGGACCAGAATTTTGACCTCCAGTTCTACTCCATGAATTTCCGTTCGAATCACTCCAAGATTCTTTTTTCGACGTACTTGAACTAGTCGAAAATTGTGCCTCAGTTTTGGCGCCAAACGTGTCTTGTGACCCACTCCAACTCCCAACTGACCCCGGTACTGAGCTACTCCCACTGACTTGACCCGACTAGACAAAGACCAAGCAAAAATGGAGCATTTGAAATTGGCACAAAATGTAAGAATGCGAATTTCAAAATTCACTTTGAAAATTCAAAATGAAATTAATTTTAAAAATAATTAAAATAATTGTACTAGTTTATTAGCAAGTCTCCAGTATCGTCCACTCATTTTAAATTCTTTGTCAAGACGAACTCAAAATGCACAAATTGAGGAAAAAGTAAGGAAAGATGATTTAAAAGATGATGGAGGCTCAAAACAATTAAGAAGACTGAGAACTCGTTCTCCTTCCCCCATTAATTTTAATTGACATACAAAATGAAGGAGTCATTACAGACACGAAAATGAAATCTGAATTGAACAGGATCCCTGCAGATGTTCAATTGTTGATACCCCCAGAACTGGAATTTGCCCATCCAAACAAAAAAAAACGTTTCATATTTCCAATGATTTGGAATATTGGACTTGGACTCTTTCCGTCATTTGAGATTCATTTCTCAAAGTCCAAAGACCAAAAATTTCCTGTCTGTGCACGTCAAATTGTCAATATTCAATATTGACTCCATTTTACTTGTCGTCTGCATATTTCCAGTCGCTCTATAAAGATAAGGCCACAGCCAGAAGCTTCCAATTTCATTTTCTAACCCCATTCCATGACGTCATCAAGTTGTCATTCATTTATTTACATTTTAATTTATTTACAATTTAATTGTAATTTAAAGACGAGTTTGTGATGCTTGTAAAAGAACAATTTCAAATGTTAAAATTGTACTGGCAATTTGAAGAATTAAACTTTTTGTTATTGTAAAACAATCCAGACCAGAGAGAACAATCAATTGACTATTTAAATATTTTTCTAGTCGCTCTATCTACACATTTAAACAAAGAAAATGAGTTGAAAATGGCCAAATTTATGTTAATTACAATTAATTTTTTAAAAATTTACCTCGTAGCTAAAAGCATGCGGAGGACACTTGCGCACAATGTCAGCCATCTTGTGAGCCCATTCATGGACTTTGGCGCCCATAAGAGTAATTACAAAAAGTCGCCCAATTAAATGAGTCACTGACCACAAAGAATAGACAAATCTCACAATACCATCTGTCGTGTAGCGCGGTGGAATGAGACCAAAGTTGAGCTACATTAATTAACAATACAATTAAATAATTTTTTAATAATTATTATTTTTAACTATTTAATTTGTATTTACCATCAGGCATGTAAAATACACGTTGACCGCATAAGAAATAAATATCAATGGCGACATTAATTTTTTCGTCGCGCTCAACAACTCAAGAACTGTATTGAAGTCTGGTCAATTTCCGCCATTTTGTCGTGTCTAAATTTAAAATTCAAAATTGTGATTAAAATTCAAAATAATGGCGGTAAAAATATAAAATACCATTGATATTATCCTCAAGTATTTTTTGACCTTGCATGACAATTGTTTTAAATTGAAAATACAAGGCGCGGGAAAATGTTATAATTAAAATATCCATAAAATTCCACGCATAAAATGCCAATTTATTGGTGAGAAATACGTAGACCGCCATTATTGGATGGTAGGGCACAAAGAAGGCGAAGAGTTCGTGTGACCTCCAGTAATAACTTTCTAGGGCAGTCATTTCATTGGCCTCCTCCTTATTGATGTAGTTCACGTGACCTGCAAGGTTTTCTAGAATGGCTGACGTCATGATGATCCAACCAATTAAATTTACGTCTCTGTATAAATTCTCGTCTTTTTTTAAGTCAAGCTTAGCCCATTGTGTTCAGTGATAAATCACCTCGTGGCTCTTCAAGTAAAAGAATAAGTAACTAGATGGCGTCAAGAGTTGTAATTTAAATTCAAAACAACCATTTTAGTGAAATTTTTTTTACTGACGTGTAAATCCCAGCAAAATAAAAAATTAAAGTGGCAGGAGACCAAGCGTACTCTGCTGCCACCTTCCGGTCCTTAAAAAACATGCCAGTAAATTCAGCCAGTATTAATGGCATCAGTAGAATTGCAATTATCAAATTTGGAATGGCCGCCCAACTTGCTCGACTAATTCAAATTGAAAAAAATTTACATTTCAACTTTTTAGACATAAATTTTAAAATTGTAATTCATTCTTACGAAAATGTTAAGTCTTGAGGATTTTTAGAAAATTTAAAAATATTTTGAATTGGAATTAAACCAATTAATTTCCCAAATAATAAAATCGGCCTCAAACTTGTGTACAAATTACGGCCATTTTTTTCAATTTCATTTTTTGTGAAAATTTTTAGCAAATTTGATACAACAAAAATATTTTTAGTATTATTTTTTGCATCATTTGTTCCTATTTGATTTGATTTGCGCGTGAATAATTTTTGCATTGTTTTAAAAATTAAAAAAAAAGAAACTTTTTTAAAAATATTGTTTTTGTACAATCTAATTTTTTTAACAACTTTGTAACCTCCAAGATGATTTTATTGCAAATTGGAAAGCATTTGGCAATTTTCATGGACTCGCAAAAATCAATTGTGCAAAAAAAAAGTGGACAACAAATTGGTGTAAAGTGCCTCTCAAGTTGATTAAAAAATGACGCCTTAAAAAAAGTTGCTAATGCCCACTTTAAAATTGAAAAGTATTTCCATTTTTCAAGTCCACGTGCCTCTCCAAATCTAATGAGAGTGAGGCTGAGTGTGACAATAAATTATTTAAATGGACAAAGTAATGATAATTATTTTTTAATTTTTAATACAAATTAAATTCGTTGTACAATAACTTCAGTTTTAATGACCCACCAACGGGTCATTAGAATAATTCTAACAATAATTGACATGTCAACTGTTGGCAGAAAATTTTAGGACTCATGTAATTAAGTCAGTGATGATCATGATTAAAATTAATGTCCATTAACTGGAGGTCAACGTCCGACAAACAATTAAAATAAAATTAATAAAAAAAAAGCAATTTGCTAAATGATTCCTTCCACATAAAGATGGCGGATGAGTTCTACAACCCGAGATTGAAATGGCTTACTAATTTGTGAGCTCATCTTAGTCGTCTCTGTCTCTTTAACGGCATCCTCTGTTGAAGTGCCCTCTTTCGCCTCCGCCAAATTTTTCATGTCGTTGGGGTCAGTCATCACGCCTGGCAGTGCTATGAGACAGAGAGCACCACCAAAGGCTGTACCACGATGAAATCTTCTTTGAATTTCCTGAAGGTTGAAATCCCAAGGTGGCGCCACGTTAAATTTTGAACAAATATTGACAAAAGTGTCATGATAAATTTTTAAAAGGTCGGGCACGTGACTTTTCCAAAAAGAGGGTGGAGTTGACGTACAAATGACTTTACAAAGGTCACACATGAGATCACCCTCTACAGTTTGTTGAAAATCAAGGAGGACGACCTCTATCGGTTTTCCTGTCTCGTCGTAGCGGAACATCATGTTATTTAACCTAAATCAATTTATAAGCATTTTTAATTTTAAAATTGATTGCAATTAAATATTTAAATTAATTAAATTCTACCAACAGTCTCCATGTAAAGCAACCAGCCATGGGCCTTTTTGAAAAAATCCATGTTAAAAAATTTGAAAAATATTTGTACGATGAAAAAAATTTGCTCTTACATTCATCTTCTTGACCACGACCAACAACTTGACCCGGCACTCTCAAACAGTTATCCTTGGTTATCAAGGGATTAGAAATATGTCTGCCATTGCAAAAATACAGAGCCAAAAATTCCGAAGTTTTTGACCCAAGTCGATCAACTGCCTCAAGTAATGTTGACCTCTCGTCCTGGTCATCAATGTCACGTTCAATAGCCTCCCGAAATAATTTCATGGACGCGTCAACTGACCCGGGTGCATACATTTGACCTCCAAAATCATCATAAAAATCCCGGCCAAGAAAAGCCAATTTTTTATTGTCTGTCAAACTGGACAATTTCAATTGACTTTTATAAGCCCAACTTAAACTGTGAAGTTTGGCATGAGCCACCACAATTAATTTTAAATGATCAACGTCAAATCCTACGATACGATTGGCCAATTTGAATCCACCCATTTTACGGAGGTCGGGCATCATAATGCAGTTTTCTAGAGGGTCAGTGCATAGCTTGGATTCTAAATATAATTAATATTTAATTATTATAATATTTTAAAAATATAATAAAATTACCCCACCTGAGGCATCAAATTTATAATAATCGACAGCAGTCCCATAAATAAAATCCGGAAAGGGTGGCTTAATAATTTCTTGTCCCGTATTTGGCGGTTCTTTTTGAAACTGAATAAGTTCTGGAACGAGAGTATTGTAGACGAGGAGTTCCTTCCGAAAAATATTTCCTTGACTTACAAATTTTTGTGTGGCGGGATTCGTAGGAAAACATTTTAGAAGGATGTGACAAACTTGATGGCTACTTTTTAGAGTGACGTCGATGGTGTACATGAGACTGAGGTAGCCATCTCCCACATTTGACCCAGGATTCACTTCAAAATGTTCAACGGGGTGAGCTAAAGCCTTTTCCAAAAATTCTTGTGTGATTTTTGCCATAGTTGGAAATGGAGTAATAATAAAATTTTGAATTTTAAAAATAATGGTGACACATTTTGCAAAACGCAGAAACAGTTTGATGAGTCAAAACAGAGAAGGAGACAGCGGTAAACTGACAAGGATGGCATGTTTAGGCAGTGTAAAAATACAAGGACAATTTTGTTTGTCCAGCTGAATCATTTCATGTACGAATGGATCGGGAGAGAGGCGCTTGCGTTGATTAGCATGTCCTTGGTCAATCTCAGCTTACGGCAATGGGAAATGACATCCATCAAGGTTAAATTCTGTGGGGTCTGCGAGTCTGCACTTTAGCACGACCCGTTCAATTGTACAATTAATTGTATTATTGATAATGGATTTAACTATTGTCTTAATTATTATTCTTTCTCTTAAGGATCCGTTCAATGAAATGAGTGTATGGATTTGTGAGTAAAAAATGCAATCGCACGGCAACTCTAACTTCTTTTCCACTGAACCGATTTTCATGTATGAGGGCTCAAATCAAACCTCAGAATGTCCTCTAGTGAACCTACCCGAGTTTCTGATCATATGTGTCATTTTAGGAGTCCAAAAGGTCAATCGCGTGAACCCTTTCATTGTCACTTTTCCCTCCCGTATCCAAGGCACTTTTTCCCATACGCAAATCTAAATCCCGAGACCACAATGTCCGGGATTTAATTAATTTAAAATTAATCAAATTGATTGACAAGAAGGAGGAGGCCTGGATTGACCAAAAGATTTTCCAAGACAGGGGCTGAAAATTGTAAATTCTCTCATAGTGTTCTCTACCTTGGAAAATCCCTGGTCAATCAATTCTACAGCATCGCCATCACCAAAACAAGAAAAAGAAAGATAAGGTAAATTGAAATTTTAAAAAATATTGTGAATCAAGTAATTTTGTTCAAAATGTGATTCAGTCCTGTCATGTATCGCTTTAACTTTTTCTGTTGTAATTTAGATGAGACGTTACCAGCTTCAAGAAACCCGAGGGAGGAGAGGATGTCGAGGACGAGGGAACTTTTTGCGAGGATATTGTGGAGGTACAATTTTCCCATCAATATTACATATGTATAATGTTAATTTAAAATTATATTTCTAAATGGACCCTACGATTTATTATTTTAAAAAACATTTTAGTCAACCTGAAACAAAACTTTTCAAAAACTTTGATTTTCCAGTTTGACATGTATGATTATTTTTGTAAAAAAGGATAAATAATTGATTGTCAAATGTTTTTAAATTTCAGGTCAGAATTTTCTTCGAATTGTCACAACAGAAACGGTGACAAGAAGAGGAAATGTTGAACCCAAGAGGATTCGTCGGACAAATCCAGTGAGAGAGAGACAACAACAACTTCTTCAACAGCATCAAGTTCAACAACAAGCACCACCACCACAAGTTCAACAACAACCACCGAAAGAAAAGATTTGAGCCCAAACTTTATTGTGTAGAATGTGGGACTCAAAATCTTCGCACAAACGGAGAGTGTAGGAGTTGTAGCCGTAGTCTCCTTTTTGACTTTTATTGTCAAAATTGTCTACAATATATTGACGGTAAGTTTTTATATTAATTTTTTTTAATGAATTGGATGAAGTTAGCAGATGTCATGATTTATTCAATTGAGTTTTTTTGTATATTTTTTTACAGATACAAGGTGGAGATTTTGCCCTCGCTGTGGACATGTCCTTCCCATGCATATGGAAATGGAAGTTGTGGACAATCGTCCGTCCACTAGCGGAGTAAGGTCAACAACTGACAACTTTAAAGTCCCCGTCGTCCCTCGTCAAAATTAATAATATTATTATTATACTTATTACTACTACATTTATATTAAAAAATTAAATAAAATGACTATATGGATTGTTTTTTTGGCAATTGTACACTAGTCGAGATTTCTTGCATACAGTGAAAGATAGGATTTTCGTCGTGCGAGATTGCAAACCGCAAGAGAATAAACCTTATAGCCGCTCTATGGGAAGCCATGCGGCAATTTACAAATTCGAAAAAAAACAAATTTTGTACAAATCGTAAATTACAAGTTAGTTAATTTACGATGATTAACCATAATTTACTGTTCAAGTTGTCGCACCTTTTGCTTGTTGTTTACCTATACACAGTTTACTGTATTTAAACTATTCATTTTATGGCTATAAGTACTTTTATATCAAATAAAACCCAAAAGGATGGACCACGTGCAAAGTGATGAGAATGACACAAGTGAAGGCGAATTTAATATTTATTATAATATTTTTATTTTGTTAATTTCTTATATTCTGTACTATTTTATGTAACCATAAATTATTGGTAAACTAAGTATTTCGTTTTTTTAGATGAAGAGAAGGAATTCACGGAAGACATGAACATCAACGACTCTTGTAATTGCAAGGAACAATGTTATACAAAATTTTCTCGTGAAACAGTGAAAGACTCAAGGTTAGGAGCACAAGGAATGAACTATATTTGTCTAGATGGTATGAATCATTTAAATATCTTCATGTCTAGTGCAATGAGTGCTTGTGTGAGTAATTCGAGTGTTACAAAAGTGAACAGTCCAAGACAAAAAACACATCGTACATGTTTCGAGGAATTTCAGTTTGCAAACTATTTTTTCAATTTGTTAATTTTTATAAAGAAGGTAGAATCAAATCCGATGGTTTATTTACCTGTCCCTCAAAGAATTCGTAATATTTTTATAATTTTATCCCCCACTGACTTAGTAATAATAATAAAAACTACTATAGTACAGTGGTTATGATTATTATAAAAAAAATTCCGTTTTGATAAAATACTGGAGAAAAATCTTTTTCTGTTTTGCTTTGTAAGACTAAAAACTGCTCGCAAATGACGATTTAGCTTTAGCCGTATTCTGACTATTTAATTATATTTAATTAATAAATGCTCGATTTTTTTATAACTTGTAATTCAGTTCAGTTTGTAGCTGGTGTAATTTGTGTTATTTTGATGCATAATACTCGAAATGCAAAAAAAACTCGACTAGTGTACAATTGCCAAAAAACAATCCATATTATGAAAATAAAGGACATCGCCGGCATTATATAGTTAAATGACTTTCTGTTATTTTGAACTGAAATTGGTAGAAAAATGGTTCATATGACCAGGACCCATAGTTGTATTGGCAGTTTCAAAGCGATTGCCTCATTTGACCTCCAAAAGTTGCCCCATATGTATCTTATGTCCAAAAACCTTACTTTTCATCCAAAAATTCTGAAACTTGGCAAAAACACCTTCTTTGACCTCATCTAACCTTTTATTATGGTCATAGCACAATTTTCATTTGCGTGACCTCTAGTGGTCAACAAGGCTTTTTATAGGTCACCGCTTGACCTGTCTCTTGTTAGTAATAAAATTCTCCAAAAATTCACTTGTATGCAAAATCTTATGAGTAGTTTCAGGGTCAAATTCCAAATGAAGAGAGGGACCAAGTCACAAAATGACTTAAAATTTGTGACACAAACATTGACTAATTATCAATCAAATGAGGCTAGTAATTCATTTTTCGGTAGTGTACAAATGCTCCAATAAAATTTTGAAAAATAGTTGTTTCATTTTTGATGAAAACAATCATTCACGAATATAAAATTACACAATATATTTGAAGCAAACAAGTTAATTTATTGGCCCTGACCAAAAAACGAATAATATCATTTGATATTATTTTAAAATGATTTCACCTGATCCTAAGATGGATTGATATTATTTTAAAATGATTTGACCTGATCCTAAGATGGTTTAATATTATTTTAACATAATTTGACCTTATCCTAAGATGGTTTAATATTATTTTAAAATGATTTGACCTTATCCTAAGATGGTTTAATATTATTTTAAAATGATTTGATCTTATCCTAATATGGTTTGATCTTATTCTAAAGTGGTTTGACCGCACTACAAAATATTGTAATGTTCATATTATTATACTTTAGATGCAAATGAAAATGTAATAAAATGTGACAACAAAAAGCATAATATAAATGAAAAAACCCAACAAATGTTTATTCAATAAACGAGGCATGTGATAAGAAATCCTTTGGGAAAAAAATTAGTTTAAACAATAATGACAGTTATATATAAAAGTTGTGAATATCAGGAAAAGCCAATAAGGTGGCACAAAAACCAGTCCACTATTTAAATGTCAATCAGAATGCGTTTAATTTTTCCTATTACGCTTTTTGGTAATAGAATTGCTGGAGGCAGTCTTTCTCTTTTGCCCAGTTTCTACTGACTTTACAGCCTCTGCTTTACTTTTTCAATCTCTTGTCGCTTTTTTGACAAATTTATTCGCAGCTTTGGCTTGAATTCGCATTTTAGCTTTTTGCTCTGCTTCTTCTATGGCAGCCATTCTGAATGGTGGTTGTCGAATAGGCATATGTCGGCAATGCCTGAAATCAATTATTTCTGGCATCATGTCCTCCATATAAAAATTCTTCCGTTTTACTTTCATAGCTGCCCATAATTCAGCAGTTCCAGATTTTGTGATTCTCTCTTTGAATGTCACAATCTCGTCTGTTTTATCATTTTTATAATAGACAAAAAAGTCGCACCAATCTTTTTGGGTGACGTGTAGTTGCTGTACAACTTGATAGAAATACTTGTGATTTCTTTTTAAATGTAACTTACCACCATTGTACTCAAGAAAATTGTCACCTTTTCTAGTGGCAATTTTTTCAGGAGAGTCTACCGGGCATTTCCCTTCTAGTAAACCATTTGGCTGCACTAAACCATCAGGGCTTGCAGAAAATATTCCATTCTCAAGACTAATATAAATACCACAAGTATTCCCTGTTTTTTGTACTTTTTGGCATAACACTCACGTGCCTCCGGCTCTAGTGTTTGTCCTCGAGCTCTTGGGTCATTAAAATTCAAGTCACGTGACTCAACAGTATGAAGCAACTTTATTAGTAGCTTACTGTTTTTAGTTGAATCTCTCAATGCATAAACAGTTTCAGCAATACCAGCTGTGGGCCTACATTTTCTTTGGGCATGCCATTCGTCGTTAAATGACTGTTGCCTAGTTTGAGATTCAATGTTTCTTCACTTGCAGACCTCTGAGTTTTCTTTCCACTCTGTGCCCATACAAAACTTGGTCCATATCCAGTTGATTCACATAGCTTCCGTAGTCAGCATTTCCTGTGACCTTTTGTGTTGAAATGATAGAAGTGTTTTTTTCTCTACTAGCTTGTTTCTTAGAAACTTTGCTGCGTGAGTTTTTTGTAGCCAATTGGGTACATCTTTTTTCCCACATTGGTACTTGTTTTCCATTTAGTTTACCAAGTATTTTTGGCAACCAAAAAGCTCCAAACTGAAAAGCGTATGCTGCACAAGTAAATCGCAAATTGTACCCATATTTTTGAGCAAAATTGATTCTTTTACGTTGTAAGTAGTTACATACTTCAGCCATGAAGAACTCAGCAATATTACTAATTACGTTTGGTAAAATCATATCTGATTTGTTTGCCAAATAAAATAGAAACTGTTCTAGTTTTTGCCATCTTGTAGTGTTTCTGTACTGAGGAACTAGATCTTTTTCTGTTCGATCACATGGAATGTAACTCCTACATTTTGAGTGATCACCAAACACATGTCTTTGGACATTCATGATATCATCGCTAAGAACACGTTCTGTATCCTCTTTCCCACCTTCTTATGGATTTTTGTTGTTATAGGAGATTCATCCACGAACATCCTTTCCAATTCGATTCATCTTAGTAATCAATATTTTTCTTTGGTCTATTGGAACAGAAGTATCATCTTGAATTGCATGAAGCTTAATGTTGAGACATTTACAAGCATGATTGACACACTCGTATTTTTGTGGTTTTAGCTCACGTAATTTTCCATTAATCATGACCTCGTGATGTGGCACATAGATCAGAATATTATTGAAAACACTGGAATCTCCATCACCAATGACGTCCCTGTATATCAAGCCGTGCGTTGTCAAACTTTCTATGAATCCTTTTACAATAATATCGGATTCAATGCTTTGAGAACTTTTGTCCCAATTCATTTGACAATCATGATCATCTTGTCTTTGAGGATCATCTATTACATGACCTCGACGATTGCAAATAGCACAAGTTTTTATTCGTGTCTCGATCCAAAGAACTTTTTTAGTTAGATGGCCAATAATGACTGCCATTTCCGCATTCGAGTTATACGAATGGCCATAACTTCTTTTGGCCCAACTTCCATCAACTACTACAGTTATAAACGGTATTTTTTTGCCCTGCTCATCAACCAAAAAGTCGCCAACTGACATTGCTCTATCATACTCTTCTTTACCATTTTCTTTGAGAAGAGCGAGAGAGGCATCATCTATTTGGGTTTTCATCTTTTTCTCATGCTTTTGAAATTTTGGAAATGATGGAAATTGAAGTTCTAGTGTAGTGAAGATATTTTTAGTCTGCTCATATGTGGAACCGGCCACATAAACTCCCCAAGCTATTGCATCGTAAAATTCCAGTGCCACATCTTCTGGCTTTTCAGACGGCATTGTAAATATTTTATTACAGCCATTACATTTTATTTTAAAATTGCCATTCACTTGGTCAACAAATTTCAAATTCGTTGCTGGACAAGTAATTTGATGGGTAGATTTTAAATTTAGAGCATTATTAAATGTCTTTATGGACATAATGAGTCTCTGAAGGACAATTTTAGTTTTGGTTATGGCCTCAGTTGATCCATTTACTTCAGTCTCATTTTGGCTGTCTAAGAAATCATCAAGATTATCAATAAATTCTGATATTTCTCTTCCAAAATCTGGATCATGACAATGTTCGTCGCCATAGTGGATGTGGTCATTTTCTAAAGCATTACTAGGCCCAGATTCACGCACAGTTTGACCATTAACTTGCTTTTGTGGAGCTTTTTTTATTTTTAATCGAAAACTCAACCCCCTCTTAGCGTTTCGTTCACGTCGTTGACCATTTTTGTTCAATCTACGTTTATACGCCATCTACATTTGAATAAACAATAACAAAAAATGTAACTAATATACATAAAAAGTAAGATAGTCTTTGAACATGTGTATGGCTATGATAAAGGAACATTAGAAGGTCCCCCTCGATCACTGGGCGCTGGGGATTAGTTTATAGTGGCTATTCGTCACGGATGGGGCCATGAGAAGGATTCCACATGACCTGCCACAAAGTTATTGTGTCAGGCACTATGAAATCTGAATTAAGCGCCCGGGCCCTTATTTTTCAAATACGATCGGGGGTAGGCGGTTATTATAGATAGGCACTAATTCAAAAGTTTCACATTTCAAATATTATTTCGATCATTTTTTAAATTAAAATTGAAAAATGTACAAAAAATACAAAAAGCAGTCGATCTACAATTTCAACTTTACTCAAATAAACCGGCAATGACAAGAACAAATTTTAGGTATCTTAACTTTTAAAAAATTAATTAATACTTTACTTGTTGTAAAAATTAAAACTATAAAATGTATTTGTGTTGACATTATAATTATTCCACTAACCGCCTCAGTTAACGATTTACAATAAATATTGGCGTGTTCTTCAGTACTT
>JAQIVZ010001833.1:0-26936 GCA_034700945.1 Arrhopalites spinosus
GATGTATATGCGGATGCTGCTCCTCCAGTTGAATTTTCAATTGTAACCCAGGATTTGACCCATGCCTAGTTTTAAAGGATTTTAAAGCACCAAAAGACTTTAGACAAGATTTTTCCCCAAATATATAGACCATATGACATGATCCATGCGCCGTCATCATATCTACCTGAAATCCATTGCATTGTTGTTATTGCTATTGGCTATTGGTCATCAAAATTGCTCCAGAATTGTGTGTGTTTATTGAATTTAACGGGATTTTATACATAATGCAGAGGCATGGTTATTTCTGTGAATTGATTTGTGAACAATTTAAAAGGATTATTGATGGGTACGTGGTTTAAAGTTCCGCCTGATGCTCTACTTTTAATTCTATTCCCTTCTTTTCTACAGATAAATGGACAACCAAATAAATTCTCAGAGACCTCATTCGTCATCATCTACCTGTCCAAAAACTCCCCCAGTTGATGACTCATGAATCATGCCCCACAATCCCTGAACTTTGAATTAAACTAAAATTACATTCAAAAGAAATCAAAAGACCGTGTTGGGTTTTACTTTAATTAACTTGACATTTAATGACTCAAGGCACATGACATTGGCTTCAACTAAACAATAATAATATATTATGCTCTCCTCAATTTAACAAAAAATATTGTACATACAGAACGTTCATATAAAACACAAATGGGCTACATGTAAAATATGAAAATAGTTTACAAAAAGATAATAATTGTACTTTGCATAGATTGAATTTTTAATTCTTTCTCCAAGATCCTCACTCCCTATGACGGTGGTTTTCTACTCATCATTCCCAATGGCTTGACGGCTGACGGTCCATTTGCTTATCGCGGAGAAGATTGAGGAGCACACACAAACGCACCACAGTCTTGCCCATTCAAAACAGAATCTCGGAGGATACTGAAGAGTGTACGGAATGAGTCAGGAACGAGACGATCAGCCATTCTTTACATGTAACAAGAAACGTCAGTAAATGTAAACAAATTAATTCATATTTCAGGACTAAATAATAGAATTCATTTTGAGTTGAATGTAGACTATATTAAATTTATAAAATATTTACGTGAAAAAGAATTCACTGCCAGGAGTCCCGTGCAAGTATTGACCAGCATAGCAAACACTCTTTTTTACACAGTCCGGTCGGCCCATGAGACTTCCATAAACCATAGTCAAGTAGTCCCGAATTGAGGGATCTGAAATTCCAATGTTGTCCATGGAAAAGTTGGACCATGCTGATGACCCTTGAGGCAGTGTCCCATTTGTCCCAATTGTCTCTGGTATTTCCTGATCATGGTCTGGTGTGATCTCATTTGAGATGACCGACTGGGCACTTACTAGTGACACAAATTCAATGAGACATTGTGGAGTCAAGTCATTTGACAATGTTCACCATACACAATATTTTGTTGTAATTATATATGAATTATAGTAAATATGAAATATTCACAATTTTCTTACCATGACACAGATGAAGGATGATGTACAGAAATATTAACCCAAAGTAAATCAAAAATCCCTTCATTTTAAGGCACACAAATTACAATGACTTTGACACTTTTTAGTAGTAAAAAATGAAGGATGCTGACTAAATCTGTGTCTCAGAAGAACAGGAGTCACCAAGAACTGTGAAAACTGTCTTTTATGTTTTCTCAATCATCCACTCTGAGATTTTGTGGAATGATAAAAGGATATTTTTAAATGTGCTTTATTTGCATTGCATATTAAGTACTTTCCTCTCACTGTAAGGTACACTGTTTATTTTTCAATAGAATTGAGTTCAGAGTATGGACTCACACATACCATTATGCTACAAAAGTTATGCCTGCGAATAAAAAAAAATAAGTTGAATGAGAAAGTATAAATTCATTTTTATTCTTGAAGAACAAGCCAAAATTGAAAGAGAGACATGAGGATCTCACTGATGAGACCATAAGATGAATCAAAATTTAAAAACTTTGTCAAAAAATCATCATCAAAAATAAAACTTTTTCCGTTGGATTCTACGTCAGGACTGTCACTGTCGTCAGATTTTAATTTAAAATCAGTGAGTCCAAAGAAGCCACCAAGACGTTGCACACTCAAAAATCCAGGTATGAGTTGAGACAAAGCTGGAGGAATGCTCTCAATGAAATTTTGAATGGGTCCCGACAGGGGAAAGGATTGAATTATTTCTTGTTTTGCTCGAAAAGCATAACCATACAACCAAAGTTGATAGCCTTGACTCACCAACATGTACATCATAAAACAAAGGACCAACCAAATATTCACAAGCCGACCCGGTTGAAAGTCCGTGCCAACTAAATTCAAAAAATTGGTTGGGTGATCTTTCAAATTGACAGGAGTAGGGACACGATAGATGACCCCATATGATGCAGGTTTATTATCCTCTTCCAAACTGACTTGATCTTCCTCTGACTCGTCATAATTGAGATCTTTCAAAATTATTTTAGAATTCTTCTCCAGCCCCAAGAGACTCGGTGTGACAGTCTTGCCAGCTATAAATTCTTCTTGTCTCGTTGTCATCAAGGGTCGTTGTGATGGTTGATTCAGACTTTGAGGTGTCATGGGCGGACCAAAATATTGACGAAAAGATGAAGAGTTTCTGTCGTCTTGATAATTTTGATGAACTGATTGTGGTTTCACATTATACAGAGTACTTCTAGAGGGATAAGATGGAGACTGAGAATTAATTGATTTTTGATTCATTGGCAGAATATTTTGTGTCTCGTAAGGGTGAGACTCCACTTGAACAAGGGAAAAAATTAAACAAAGGACTAGTTCTAGTCTCATTATGGAGAGATTACGAGAGAGAATAATTATTTGGACTTTTGCTTCTGAATCCACTCAATTCACGACTGAAACAATGTAACGTTAGTTGCTCTTGTCTCTCCATTTCCTGACTTGTAAAATAAATTATTTGAGTGGAGTCAAGACATTCAACGCTGCCACTAAATAAATGGACTCAAATTAGAGAAAAATTAAAAGGACGAGGGTGGTCTTGTGTAATTAATTCCATTAACTGAGTTATAAAGCCATCATTTATTGACAATCGTAGAGCCTTTGTGTGTGCCTATAATGACATGGTGGGTACGTACATTAATTTAGCAGTTACAGATTCCATGATTGTTGAATCACATGATTCTTCTGTCTCGTTGTTCAATTCCCATCATTTGAATGATACCTAGTCAAATGTATTTCGTCATCCATCCACTCATGACCCAGGATTCTATGAATGAGGAACCAATTTAAAGTACAAAAATGCTAATTTTGTTGTGGAAATATGAACATAAGGGGGGAGACCGTTAGACTTTGTCAAAAATCTTTTCTTCTGCCTCTCTCTCTCTCTTTTGGTAGGAATTGGGCTTAATTCCCGTTACGGACTTCGTCCTGATTCTTTCTTGTCCGTGCTCTTTATTATTTGGTTTCGTGGAATTTTTATTTGACAAACTGGAAATTGAGCTAGCGGGACTTTGGTTACTGTCATAAGTTTGGGTTGCCGACATGGGATGCAAGAAGAGGAAGAGGAGGATGATGTTGAGTGGGTCTGGACACAAATAAATTTAATAAGTGATGAATTGTCACCTTATCATACCTGAAACCCCTACACTTTACAACTGTATGTTTTCCATATAAACTTAACCCGGATTTGTATAGTAAAATAATTGAGGAGCTATATAAAAGGTCCATCTCACAAATTCTTGTTGGTCATTCTATCAACATCGACATTGCTGGACATTTCAATTTTAGCCAGCACCCAATCCTTTCATTTTATTCATTCTTTCTATTTAAAATTAAATTATAATTGTGATTTGGTGTGTCAAATTTTAAAGAGCAATTAAATCAAATTAAATATGAGGTCATGCTGGACCAATTCGTGGGGAGTAGTGGGAGCGGGTATTTTTGTTCTTTTTGGAATCACACTCGGAGCTACATCATCATTAGAAAAACGGGATGGACTCATTAGCGGAATGCCACCAGGACTACCCGGACCGGGTATTGGGATGGGACCATTGGGCGGCTATGGTGGGGTTCCACCAATGAGTCCTTCAATTGGTAGCTACGGTGGCTATGAACAACCACAACCTCAGTATGGTCAACCACAAGGAGGACCACCTCAACAATATGGACAACCTGCTCCACCATACCCTCCATTCGGATACAAAGACCCCGGATTTAGTGTTCAAACTGGATTTGAAGGATTTTTGGTAAGCCTCGCCTTTTTTTTCAATAAATAATTTGTTGGGAGGGTCATCACAAAGGAACAATATTTAAATTAAATTTTTATTTGATGAAATAATGATTAGGTTCCCAACTCATGGTATGGTCTTCTTCCTTGGGGTATTGAGGGTGTCGTCATCGTCATTGTGGGGATCATCGTTGCGATGGTCATTGTCGTGTCCATTGTGGCTCTGCTCGTGTGGTTGACTGGATTTGGTGATTTCGCTCTGGTCAAGGAGCAAGCGAGGAGTATGATGCCCACCAGTTTCTTCCCTTCCGGAATTAACATGGAGTACCTCAATCAGTTGACAACGGCTGCCTATGACGCTCTAGACCGATACAATGAACTTGTCAAAGCTGAATAATTAATCCTTAAAATTTAATTAACATATGTATGATATACATGTTACATCATTTCTTATCAGTCAGCAACAAATTTATTATTTATACTTGTCCCATAAGCCCCCTTAAGGTCTCCTCTCTTGATGTTATTTAATTATTGTATACTTGACTTGTACGGCTTTTTAATCATCATGAAAGTGATGAATTGTAATTTATTAACATGAAAGTTGCCCGAATTTTCAATTCAAAAACAAAGTCGAGGACATGTTTTTTGTACACATGATGCTTAAAATAAAAATTGTACCGTAATTCAATTTCACTTCATTTGCTTCATTTCTTATTAGACTAGAGAAGCATTACAACGCATTGTAATTATTGAATCTCATTTTTTCAACAACAAAAAAGTTGAATTATTTCTTCACAAAGCAAGGCAAATTCATACATAAGTCAGTCATTTATTTTTGGAATTAACAAGTCATAAATTATTTCTTGCCAATGGAAATCTCCTTTATGGATTTAATTTTGAAGACTTTAAAGAGAATTTTGTTAAGTAACATGGGCATTACAACTAGGAACTCTTTGATTTAACCAGACTTACGTTATTAGTACAAACCTCACGGACAAGTGAAAGTGTTTAAAATAGGATGGATAATTAATGAGAGCATAGAACAAGAGCGAGAGCAAAAAGTAATCAAATTCCCATTAAAAATGCTACACAAAAACTCTGTAGGGTCAAACAAAATGTTGAAAGTTCAGTCTTCATTTTTTCCTCATCCCTAAAATACACAAAAAATTCAGTTCCAATTGTTGAGTCTATCATACATATTTAATTTGTAGTTTCAGTGCAATTAAATAAATTATTTAATTGTTAATTATTTAAAATAATTAACAATTTCTTGTGTTCATATTTGATTGAGGAGACGAGTTAAAGTTGTAGCTAAGAAGAGAATGGATCGATTTGACAATACTGACAATCATCTCATCTTTGAGGGTATTAGGTACAAATTCATTTTTCAGTTTTCAAGATTTGTGAAATTTCTAAGATTACTATTAAGCAACAGTACAAATAATTTAATTACTAATTTTGAACAGTGACGGTATTGACAATAAATTTGGTCTCGAGTCGGTATTCTATGGACTTGGCTTTTTAGCGTAAGTGTCCTAAAACTAACAAAAATACAAGGAATTCAAAAAATGAGTAAATTGATTTAAATTTTAGTTACGTAATTGTGGTTGCCTTGTTCATTGACCTTTTCTTCACATCCCTGACCTCCCCCATTCTCTACAGTACGTTTGCTCCCATTCGAAGGAGGAGAGAGTTGGCAATAGACAATGCCAATGCAACGGATATTGCAGATCGACTCTTCCCCAGAATTTTAATCCTCATGGACGAAATCATGGAATTTATTGACCACCCTCCACCCAATCAATTACCATATTAATTTTTAAATATTTAAGTTTTGATTTAGTTTTTAGTACCTTCTTTCAAAAAGAAATGTCAAAGAAATAGAAAAACATTAAAAAGGAATAAAATGTTTGACTAATGTCATGATGAGGAAAGGTAAATCTCAACATGTGTCACGATTACTGAGGAATTTCGTCAAATTTTTGTCTTGTTTGTTGTGCAAGTTAATTTTAGGCTTGGTGTGGGTAATAGTCAGTTGACCATGACTGAGTTCAAATGGAACGTTTGAGACGTATGTATGTGTGGTCTCAATTTGGAAATAATGAAGATGAGAGGGGACATGTTACACATGAGAAGAATATGTATTGGTCTTCCCGTGTCCACTTGAATTTATACAGTTTACAATGGTCCAGTGGGTAATGAAGGCAAGATGAAAGACAAAAACAAAGCTTCCCTCTTCCTCTCTTCATCATCATGCCGTTATGGATCCAGTTAAATGAAATTTCATTTCTGTCACTGCAACCAAATTTTAAAAGCTTCATAGACTTGACAGTGGTCACCATTACAAGTTACTCCCATTGCTATATCAATCATTTGGAATTCCGCTCACATATTTCATTGCTTGATTCAAGAGTTTCCTGTTCCAATGAATTGTCAACATTTTCAGCAACAACAAAGTCTGAATGTGAAAATTATTCAGAAAAATGAGAGCACCTTTGAAATTAACTGAGACGCCGTATCAATTCATTGCTCTCCTCCTCATCATTTTCTTACTTCAAGAGTCGGCGGCTCAAAACCCCGAAGTTCACCAGGCCGCAAGTCTCACAAGATTCACTGGAATTTAGTAAGTAGGCTCTTTATTCTTCTTTGAAGGACACTTTTTTTGTACTTAAATGTTCAATAATTCTAATAAAATGGCATTGTCTTTGTACACAGCTCATTTTTGGGAGCATTCATAGCAATACGGGAGGCTTATTTCCTGGCCTCTTTTGTTTGTGTCTTGGTCGCGGGCAGCGTGTTCTTGACCTTTTTCCAATTACCCTCCTACTTTCTTCCCATATACCATAATCAAAAAAGAAGCATCAACTTGTCCTTGGACGATATCCACAATTATCTCAATCTATTGGTTCTAATCTTGGAGTCATTCTAAGGTATGTCCATCATTAATCAAATTGTCAAGGATTTTTTTTTATTTGTGCAAAATCTGAATATAGGGATCGTGAAGAAATGGTGACGACAGTGTATGGGCACGATGTACTTTCTATTCCACAGCCTCATGTGGACGAACATCCAGGCCTGGCTATATTCAGTCCGAATTCCATCATTCCCCTCCTCCGTTTTTACTCTTTTTCATTCCGTACTTTTATTTTACTTGGCCTCGCCCTCCTCTACCTCTTCAAACCGCTCTATAAGCACATCCAAAAGACTGGCATCGTGGCCGCACCGTCAGTTTTTCAGCGGGTTACAGGCATCAGTGGCAGTACCATCCGATTTCGGAGTTTTGATGTTGACAGTCGACAATTAAGTCAACAACTACCCAACGAGTCACAAATGTCCATTCTCTCCTCCATCTTCTCACCTTCATTTTAGTTGTTCCCTATCATTTCAAGTGTTCCAATCCCAATGAGGTCCGTTTGAATTTGTAAAAATAGCGTGCACACGGTCAACATTTCAGATCAAAATACAAATTGAAAAATATCCTGTCCCAGTAAGTCCCTCCTTTTTATACTAACAATAATTATTATGTTATGAATCTACTTGAATTAAAAACAATGATCAAAGTTACTGTCAAAACTTATAATTTAAAAGTACCCAGGATTATTTTAGGATTTTAGGACATCTTAAATTATTTATTAGGCTCGCATGAGAGTGTCAACAAATCAAAACATTGCCTTGTGCATTGTGGAGCCCAGAGACGCTTGTTATAACATTGTTGTAGTAAGCTATGGAGTACCATTCAGTTAAAAATAATTTGTATGCATTTTCGTTTTAAATCCAGGTGCTTCGTCTATGGAACAGGTGTAAAAAAGAGAGAAAAAGGTTGAACACTTTTTTAATCAATATAAAAAATGACATGTAAAATATTTTAACAGCCTTTGAGACATTTTCCTTTTGACTCTTGTTCACATTTAATGGATATCCAGCTGCGTTGTGAAAGTTGTCTCTTCTACTCCACAATAGCCAAGACAATGACAAAGTTTTTTAACCCCAAACTGGACTGAACCTGAACAAGGCAATAAATGTAAATAACATTAAGTGGGTATATATGTGAATGGTTCAATATGATTTCCATTTTTTAGGCTCTCTATTATAACATTTAAGTCCTGTAACATTGTTTGAAAATTAAACTAGATGAAGGTGAGGAGGGCATGGCAGACACTTTTTATGGAAAAAATGTTTTGACCTCCTGTAGAGTTAATCCTCCTCTTGTATCTAGTAAAATATTTACCCCTGTGGGTCAATTCAAAAAAGTTTGACTGGTGATGTCGGCTTTATTTGTCAAATTTTTACTTTTTAGTTCTATTTTTGACAATAATGGAAAGCACTAAAAAGAGAATTTGAGGGAGAGAGAAATTTCTCGGAAGTCATGGACTATTTAATGAGAATTTGGCCAGTCTAAAAAATTCAGACTTGATTTCAGCACCAATCTAACAACATCCCAAGACTAGAGAGAATCTTTTGCTCTCTTTTTAAACTTTTTTTTTCAAACTCAATTTATTTTTTTTAATCGTAAAAAATGAAGTTTTTAATCTCATTTTTGTCAAAAACATTGACAATTTTAATTGTATTGGGCGTTGGTGGGATTAGAGCCCAACCGACAGCAAATTCATTAAATTCTCAGCCTCTTAATAATCAATTAACTAGTGGAGATCAAGTAAATGGAGTGCCAAGTTTAAAGGGTGAGACGACAGGTCAATTTATGTTCCAACAACTCCGAAATCCAAGTAGTAATCTTCCTCCTCAACAACAACCATCTTATAATCAGCCTGGATATCAACAAACATCAGCAAGTTACCCACCAGCTCGTGAGTTGCTCCATATTTAATTACATAATTATTATTTATTGCACGATTGTATGGAGAGGTAGAGATTTCAGTTTACTTAATTTACTAAACAATTATTTTTTTATTATTTTGAAATGTTCAGCTTATGGTCGAGATGTCCAGTCGGCTCCCATTCTTGGATTGGCGAGTAATGGAGAATTTCAATTGTCAGCTTTCTTTAGCCAATTCTTCTGGGGATTTGTAGCAGTGACCGTGACGATTGCCATCATCATTGCCATCATTCGGTTCATGTATCCCACCGCAGGGATTGGTGGTATTGTCTCAAAGTTGAAGGAGTCGACAGCTGCAAGATCCATCGACTTGGATAAACTCACAAATGTGGTCTATGGAGCTTTGGACTCTTATGGTAAATGGGCCGTCAATGAAACTCCCCATCTCAAGACACGCTAATAAATGGACACTACCCATAACACAAGCGGCACACCAAAAGGGATAATCATCGGTGATAAATTTTGTATTTAATTTCTTCAACTATACACACCATGACTTTGTTGTAATGTATTCAAATATTATCAAGACAGTTTGAGATGGAGAAAAAATGTTTTGGAGAATGTGTACACAATTATCTGTAAGTATATCGTTAATATTATAGTCAACATTTATTGTAATTAAAACTAGGAGTAAGTATACACAAATTTTTAACATTGTGTCATCATATTACAATGACACTTAACAGCAGCTGACTCAAGTGAATTATCTTGAGGTATTTTGTTTTTTGTTTAATCTTTGAGCAAATCCCTTGATGCCCAAGACAATTTTTGTGCAATAAACAAAATTATGTAGATGAACATTTGTATGACATGGCATTTTTCATTCATTTCTTCAACATCAGCATATAATGTTCGTCATGTATATTATAAGCATTTCATAGGAGATTAAGTTTTTCTTTAAAAAATGACAACTTTGCATGGGGCATTAAATACAAACATAAAATGAGATGAGCTATTTTCCTGAATTCATTCCAATATGAAACTTTGACCTCTTGACTGAAACCCACTTGTTTGTATCCACATTTTGACAAAATGCTTTCTGTTCCATTTGTTTTGACATACACGTTTTGGCGTACTTATGTAGTTATTTTATGAAACTTTTTTTCCAATTGATAAAACAATGAAGCGTCACACTCAGATAAAACGTAAGAAAACTGAACGTTTGCCTTTGTTCTCTAAATTGACCTTCTCTGTAGATAAACTTGAAATCAAAAAATTGAGGGAAGATTCAACGAGCCGGATTTTTTTCAACTTTTTTTTTTGTTTTCGTTTTTATCTTTTGTATGATCAGTTAATAAAGTCGTCAATGTGGTATCCGGTCTTGTGATTCCAAGAAAGTTGATTGCTATTGTGTGTGATTTGTTAAGCACAGTCGAATGATTGTTCTGTGAAGATTTGTCATCAGATTTTTATTTGTGATAGTTTACATTTTTTGAATATTAAATTGACTGTAAGTGACCTTTCCTCCTAAAATAGTCATTTAAATTTAAGAATGACGTTATAATTTTATTATTTTGCTAGTGATTGAGGGGTACAAATATTATATTGAATCATTAAATTTCTTTGTTTGTTTTAAAAGGAAGATGAATAGTCATTTGTTGGCGATGCTGTTCATTGTGACTGGGTCAGTGTCTGGGGGAGGAGGAAATGTCAATATTCCTTATATTCCTACTGGACATAATGCTACACCATTTCCGCAGACACAATCACAATATCCAGTATACTACGTTTATCCTGTCCCTGTACAACAGTCGGCAACATTAGTTCGAGTTCCTCCATCTTCAACCAATGTCAACTTTGTGATAAATAGAGAAGAAAATGACAAACTACTTCAAAAGGCATTGAATCAAGCCTGGGATCAATATGGTCCAAAGTCAAAACAACGGGTATCAGTAACACCCTTGGACATTCCATCAACCTCACAATACGCTCATCGTGACACGGCCGTGGTTCATGTCTACACAAATAATCAAGAGAATAGTTTTCAACCATGGAAGTCGGAGTGGGATGAACATGTCACTAAACCACCTCCAGCCAATCGTGAAGTTCTCCAACCTGGCTTCTTTAATCGTCTACTGGCTTCCTACATTGACTTTGAAGTCAACTATCACGAGGTCGCTGATTTTGTTCGTCGTGCTGTAGTTGTTGTATTTATTGGTGTTGTGATTATTCTATGGATCTCTGTTGGTATTTATATTGGGTTATTCCCTTTAAAATGGTTATACTTTCTTGGTGTGGGTAGAAAAATAGATGCCGAGGGACGGGTTGGTGAGTATGATGGTGGAAATGACCTAATGTCCGAGCTAACCGATAGAATATTTTTGGCATTGGATGGAGACTGGTTAAAGAAATTAGAAGAGAGAATTAAAAAGGGTGAAAGTCGTGGTTCACTCAAGACACATGTTCAGTGCTGTATTTTACCCGATGCAAAAACCAAGGGAATGGCAGATTGTCAATTAGTTTTAAAACGAGCCAAGAAACAAAATACTTTTAAATGTCTCAGCGATCTCATTTATAATTTTCAATTTTAAATTATTAATATTGGCGACAAGAGAGATATTAAAGGACTTGATCATAACATATTTCACTAAAAAAAGAGAAAGAAAAAAAGTAATACTAATACATACAGTATTTTAATGTAAAAGAATGAAACTGGATCTAAGCCTCGGTCAATGATTTTAGTGTAGGAATTTGTAGGTAAAAAATGCATTTTTTACAACGTTAGGGACGTTTGTACTGAACTGATTCTCACGTTAAGGGCTCAAACTATATCATATCCACTTGTACTAAAATCATTAACCGGAGCCTTAAAAAATAGATTAAAATTTGTTGTTTGTTGTTGATGCAAAAAAAGCTGGTCATGATTGATGATGGTCATCCTTTTCCTCAATGACCAGAAAACATGTAGGTAAAATATTTAGTGGTAGTAAGTATATTATAAGTATGTACAGGGAAAGAGGGATGAGTGGTAAGGGATAATAGTTATATATAAATGTTCAACTTTCATAATTAATGTTAAATATTCTAAATGGATGGATAAAATAATAAAAGATTGATATTATATCATTATAAATATATAATTGTCTACTTCAATTAGTTCGTAGTTGATAGTCTCCATTCTGCGTAATATATCGAACCCAGGGCAAGGCTTGATATCCGGATTTCTCAATGATTTTCAAGTATCGAACCTATTTACATGACACACAAAATTATTTATAAAATAGTAAATGGAAAATAATTATTACATAAATATATGCCTAGTTATTTCATGTTACAAGTCTGCTACTCACTTGAATGCCTGAAGTTGTAAAATATGGTATTTCAAATTTGACTTGAATTGGTGGACGACCTTCACTGTCTTCTCCTTCAACTGATGGAAGGCCAAAGTGAGCTCTCATAAGATACTCTTTGCCACCTGGGAATGACTTTATAGTCCAAATAATGGCACTCTGCTCAGGTGCATATTTAACAGAGCCAATGCCAGTCTTGAATTTCGGTGAGTCTGCATCTCCTGTAAAAAGTATCACAATAAACATGTATGTTACATCATGTATTGGTCATATGTTTGGTTCCTCTTCCTCAATAATTTATATACAAATTATTTATAGTCTTTGTGTCGGTCATAAATGTACTTATAGCATGATATCTTGTCACAAATTAATTATTAATTTACCTGGAACCGGAATTACAATCTCTACATTATTAGCAGTCGATCGGCGTTTAAACTGTGACTTGGCCTTGACCATGTACTCTACACGACTATGAGCATGACGTTCTATTACGGACTCTATCCAAATTAGTGGCTTCACCTAAGATACCAAAGAGTGTAAAAAAATTCATGTTTATGACATTATTGATTACAGTTCGATCCCGATTATTCACAACTAAAATCCACACTTACATGGGTATTGAGACGGTAGGACATCAGCTCGAACTCGCCATCGGGTGGAATGAATGATATTGTTCTATCAACTTCGAATCTAGTCATTAAAAAATGTAACATAAATTAATTTTCAATTTCTTTCATCTATCATGTGGCTATAAATTCTTTAAAGAAAAAAACACTGACCTTGATAAGCGAACACATTGGTGAAACTTGAGTAATGTAAAAAAACCATACCATCGTGATTAATTTAAAATACTTTGGATTTTTTTTATATGCGTACGAATTTAGTTAAGAAAATATTATCTTACCTTGACATCTTCCAATTCAACTGATTTTGATTTACCTCGACCTGTGCTTTCAAAAAGAACCTGTAAATAAATTATAAGTACATCATAATATCAGTCTCATCCTTACATGACATTAATTACTGTTCACTAAAAATGGCATTAAAATGAGCACTTGTGCAAGATTGATCTGAACTTACTTTGTCATTGAGACCCAGCCTAAGTTCAGGCATTCCTGAAGGGATAAATAGAGATAAATATTTATATTGCAAAAAAACACAATGTTTTAGTCTTTATTTTATGAGGCATAATTTGTTTTTACCTGATAAATATACTCTCATTTTGATAGCACCAACAATTTCACTCCTTAGAATATGACCATTCCTTAAAATGTGACCATACAAATTATAGAAATTTAATGAACGACAATATTTAATAATTAGCGTATATAAATTATATAACTATTTGAAAATTATATAGATTAATGAAGGACGCGGACTAATAATAGTACAAATTTAATATAACAATAAATGTTTATTCAACTTTTGAAATATGAATCACTGTGTAGATTCATTGAGCTACGTCTTGAAATTCATTATAACGTATAAATGATTATAGTTTATAATATAAATTTTATATTATCTAACAATGTTTACATAAATGAAATTGGTCAACAAAATGGAAATAGTCTAAACATTACTAGTAGTAATATTGTATTCCTTGTATACACGAGGACGAATCTCATTAACATACTGAGATATGATTTGAAGAAACTGTAAACGAAATTCTTGAGTAAACAATGATGATGAGGGGCCCCAGAAAGCAATCGAATATGTTTTCACTTCACTCGCAATACTTTTTTCTGTAAAGTACCGTCCCAAGAATTTTAATTTGAGATTGATCCTAATGCCATTTCCATTCTTGTCAAATGCTGGTTTGATATTAATAAGAATAGCTCCAAATTTAGGGATCACACACCAATTCTATAGTTTTAAAAACATACAATCTATGACTATTGCAATAATATATATAAAATTTGTACTTGACATAGTATAGTTTATAATATAGTCATGATATATTGTATGTACTATTTACCTCCTCTGAGTGTATTGTCTTATATGAAGAACAGTTGACCAGGGTGGAACGGCAGTTAGCCATATAAGCTGCATTAAAACTAGTATGATAATCATGTTCTGTCCCAGTCAAAATTTTAATAAGTATTTCACCAGTCAGCAAATTCACAGCTGGCACTACATGAAGAAACTCTAAAGAAGTACAAAAAGTGGAATTATAAATTATAATTATCTATCAATATTAATAAATGCAAACTTATTTTTCGTATTACTTACGAGGTTCTTCAGGTGAAGGTTCAATAAAAACAAACTGGTCATCAACAAGAGTCACTTTGGGCTTACAACCACCATTACGTGAATCAAAGTTTTTACGCCACTTGAAATATACAGAAGATCAAATATTAAACTTAAACACAATTCTTGTATAAATTATTTAATAATGATTAAGTAAGTACATATAATATATAAAACTACCAAATTGTGTCCCTCACGAAACTCTTGCATCCAAACTTTATCTTGCTTAAAATGACGAGTCTTTTCGTGTACATTTTCAATCTTTTTTGAATGAAAGTCTTCTGTTTTGAACTTTTTCATGACCACTGACCCAGCCTCCATCATTTTATACAAGTAGTCTTCCAATGCCAACATTTGTTGAGGTTTTTCTTTCATTTGACGTTCCTGTTCTGCATTGAGAACCTCTATAGAATGACGACTTTTTAAATGAGTCCTAAGGTTGGCCAATGTCGGAAATGAGTCCATAATAATATTTCGTCGATTACATTTTGAGTAGCAATTGTCGTTTTAAAATGGACATTGGAAAAACTGCCAATTAAAACAGCTACGTTTGCACAAATGTATAACTATGTTAGCAGGCCCTATTGTAGCACCATCATGACAGTCTTGATTTTCACAGCGAAATTGTTGACATACTGGGTCATAAGTTGCAACAATTTCATTTGTACAAAATGATAATGTTGTCTCCTCTTGAACTTCACTCACTTTTTCTTCAGCCAATGCTACAAGATATTGATGTTTAACTTTCTTTTCTTCAAGCCAAGGGACTAGATCATTTAATGTCACATCAATGAGCTCCGGGTAAGTAACAAACTTTGATTCCATTTCATTTTTAAATTTTACGATTTTATGTTCAGTTCGTTTTAACTCTGTATTATAAGGTACAATACCTACTGCTGAACCTCTTATTTTTTGAGTAAAATACTTCTCCAAATCATCATGTTCATCAGCAATGGACTCCTCTTTCTTGACAAGAATTTCACTTGCATTTCTATCTTGACTATTTGAAACCTTCAAAGGAACCGACAATTTCTTCATTCTGACTATAGTCACACCCTTTGTTAAAATAAAATCATCATCCGAGTCGGAGTCTGACATCACAACAATTCTCTTCTTTCCAGCCTTCACTTTTCTACCCTCAGCTGAAAATGAAAAACGAATGACAAACATTTAAACTTACGTAATAGTGCAGACTCAAGAAAATAATAAATAAAATGATGACAGGATAAATGTTCACTTACCGCTTAAAGTTCCTCTCTTCATCTTCACTTTGTACTATTCAGCCTGACTAGTTCACTCACTGAACTATATTTAATGTCAAATTAATGACGATCGTATGAATCACGGCTATGCATGTGCTAGCAGCTATTCAATAGCTGCTATTTGCTATTTACGCAAAAATCGTCGGCTAAATTTAAATGCTTCGCGCGACGCAGCATATAGGCTTTTAATTTCATACAAACACCTGGGACAGAAATGTCCTAATATTTAGCATGCAACTATAAAAAAACTGACGGCCTTCTTACGCATTTGCTAATAAATTAACAGACTCGATGACATCTAAAAATACTTCATTCTTCCGGTACTTGATACCTTCAGAACGCCAAGATACAGCATTAGCTAGAGTTGGTGAATCCGAACGAGAAGGAAAGAGGAAAATAAATAAAAGAAAAACATTGATTAATATCAGAATGACACAAATATAAAATCCTTGTTAAATGTTAATTTAAAAAACAGAAAATTTTGTTATTTTTACAGTTTACTTACTAACTGCCATAGGTGGTCTTGGAGCAATCTCCAATTTATGCCCTTCTTGTGTTATAAACTCTTGTAATATTTTGCTATCTGTGGTCTGGGGATAACCAAAGTCTAGTAACTCGTCCATAAGTTCATAAATAATTACCTATTACAGAAAAATATGAAATACAAGAGAACGTTGAGTAATGACATTGATGTATGTAAAAAATAAGACAAATAGTGTACTATATAACTTACGAAATTATCTCGAATACTTTCTTCTTCCAATTCCTTGAAGTATTCCACCATTACCTGTGGCAAAAATATTTCGGAATACATTAATCATTTTCAAAACAGTAGGGATTGGTAGGAATGATAATATTGTGTACCATACCTGAACTAGTTTATGAAGAAAGGCAAATACAAGAGCAATATTGGCATTCATTTTGGTGACGGATGCAATGTACAAGTTGTTGTGCTTAATGTACGCAAATGTAGCATCTACAATTAAAAACAACATTTTGTGATTAAATATCATTGAATTTTGTGAGTACTTGAATGTGGTAAATTTATTTTAATAAAGTACCATTGGTTTGTAGAATTGGCGTCACATTTCCTTCTTCTTCTTTTTCCATTAATAATGGCATAAACTTTTCTATCACACCCATATCAATGTCCCCTCTATAGTTTCTTGATATTAATACCTTAAAAACAAAAATAAATAGTAAAGGTTACATTAGACTAGTGTCATTAGTCACTATTTATCAAAGCAAATGGTTAACATGTATTAAACGAAAACTAAAAGGCTGGATAATCTTTTATCCACGTTCTAATGTTTTTAAATAAACCTATCCCCATTAACTAAATCAACCATTTATTACTACACCTGTATGTCATTGTATTTAAAATTACATTTAACATTTTTACCGGAAAATTATAATCTATCATTACAATTTAAATCAAATGTGAAAAGTAAAAAAAGATACAAAGCATAATACAATATATCTAAATTTACTAAATGCTTCTATTGAAAAATAATTAAAACTTTTATAAATAAAAACACCAAAATCGGCATATTTACAAAAATAGAGACAAATGTAAATTAAATTGTCCCAGTATCACACTTACCTTTCCTTTGACATCTAAAATAAAAATTGCCGACGAGGACATGGTGAACAATTAACGAGGCAACAAATTAAATTCCTTCCAGTATTTATTGCCTTTAATTATAAAATTATTAATACTAAATACAGCTGCGATCCAACTTCAAAAAATTTAAAGGAAAGAGGTTGATTTGTTGATTACGTCATCGGCACACCGCAAAACTCCTCAATGTCGACCAGCATTTTTTTTCAGCTCAACTGACGATGAGAGCTCACTGGAGAATTTGATACAAACAAAAGGTCCAAAAAGGTCAAATAAAAAAACTTGTCGTGCCTTGAAACTTGAAGTATGTATATTAAGACTTTTACGATTTTTTTAAAATTTTTTCAAAGCTTTATTATTCATAACATAACATATCTAGTTACAACGTTCCGTTCGAGAAAAACAACACTCCAACAATTCAGCCTCAACAAGTTACATTTTCACTTTTGTAAGACTCACAGACGTCTTTACCGACAAACTACTCATGTACAGACTTTGGATGATTTTTTAACAATGATTAAACTAATAATTGCATACACATTCCGCTGCATACAATTGTATTTTAGCTATCTTTACATCAGATGTGCGCTGTCTTAGTAAAATACATACATCAATCTGACAACCGTATCTTAATCCTATAAGGCTCTCCTTCTCTTTTATGTGTAATTCACACTACAATTTCCAGCTGCATTTACTATCCGTTACTAACGTTATTATTCAAAACTTGGAAAGAGGACTAGGGAATGTACTTAATCGGAAGGAACATAAATTAATCACAACATTGTATGGTCATAACCACAAATATGTTGGCACAAAATATGACAATTATAAACGCCTATAATAATAGTATTAACCTGGTACAACTTATTTGATAGTATGTATGATGTGAAAAACAAATGGGATTTAAAAAAAACTCTAAGTGAGCAAGTTAAATAACAAGTTAAATTACAAAATATTAATAATTATTATCATGGTAAATAGTTTTGTTCAGACGAGAAAAAGATTTGGAAATTCATCTATTATGTTCCTGACTAGCTGTTGATCATCTTTTGAACAAGACTCTTCTTCAAGTAGAATTGACGTAAATGATTTTTGTAAATCTTCTTTTCGATGTTTGTGGTCCGCATAATTAGAATTTCTGATCAGCATTTTGATTAATCGAATGTAGTCATTCCTTCTCATGTCAGTTGGGCCCAAATCAGTGATACACCTGAAAAATGAAAATACATTGCATTTAGTGTTAAAAATAATAAATATAGAAACTTAAATAAGTACATTACATGGATAAATATGAAAACTATTTACAAAGAAAATATAATTAGTCCCACCTTGTGACAATGTCAATTAGAACCTTCACATCATTTGTATAAAATATTTCAGCAGTTCGAGGAAAAGCAAACAAGTCCGTGACCAATTTTACGACAGAATTTGGTGGTTTCGGTTCATGGGGAAGTACGGCAATGGGGTCGTCTTCCCAATTTAGTAAATATACAACTTTCTGAGTAAACGCTTTAATGGAATTTCCTCTTTCAGCAAGACAGCGAAGCACAAGGTTGTCAGAGCCCAATTTGACAAATTGTAAATTGTAAGCCAATATGAGATTTGTAAATACATCCACAATTTGCTCATCATCATTAGGTGGATCTTCAATCGCGTCAAATATAAATTCCAAAAAATTTATTCCAACTTGCTCAAAGTGTGTAATGGGCATTGCCTCTCCAGTACTCTAAATACATTATATTGTACACATTATTAAGATTTTTTTGAAAATCATATGTGTCACATTTTGTTATTGCTTTTACGGATGTGCATAAACAAGTTGTGTATTTCAGATAAACTTACCAGAATTAAACCCAGGAGACTAGCTAGCAATTTCAACCTTTGGAAGTTTTTTAAAAATAAAATCACATTAAAAAATAACTCATAGTTCGACAAGTACCAGAGCAATCTAACATATTTATAATTATGCATGTAACTACAGAGAGACTTAAGTTGTTGTAGTCAAATAGTTGTAAGAAATCATTATGGAGTAAAAATATGGTGTAAAAATTGGGACAACCTTTCACTATTCTGTTGCTGCTGACCCAAGTCCATCATCTCTCGAGCCAATTCCATGGGTAGAATAGAGTTGACCAAGACGGATACAGCTTTCACATCAATTGTAGACATGAGGGCGAATCCTTCAAGTAACAGTTCCCGAATTGACCATCTGACCTGATGATGGAAAAGTCAAAATTAAAACATCTGTTAGTTGTGTAACTATTAAGTATTTAAAACTATAAAACTGATATCTTATAATTCAACTCACCTCCATTTGATAATAAAGACTTTTGGTTGCAATCTGAAAGAAGTGTATTGCATTATTGTAATGAGAATGACTGATTAATCAAATAATTGTAAGATTAAGTACTATGACAGTTCACTTACTCAAGGGAAGGTTGTTGTGACGAGCATGAACAAAAAATACATTGACAAATTATCATGTGTATGACCATATATAGAAATAAAAAATCTTTCTGTACTCATTACTTTTTTTAGTGTTAAAGAGAAAAATTATTCCATTTTAATTACCATAGGGCATGAACGCTATTATAATGACCTTGTTCCATGACATGAATTGAAATACTGTGATCCGCTTGTTTTAAAATTTGAATGAGATGGTCAATATTACCAACAATCTAACAGAAAAAAGATCCATATCAAAACGAGATGAACAATTGAAACCCAAAAAACATGACACAATTAATGAAAATAATTTTTAAATACCTCTGCCTCATCTTCGTGTAAAGCCCAAGATCTAAATTCATCATTTTTAAAGATTAATTAAACCCTACAAAAACTTGAGTGTGTATTGCTAAATAATATATTAAATTTACCTTTGCTGCTCATCATTCTTACAGTCTGTCAATTTCCGAAATATTTTTCGCAACTCTGTTGCATCCTGACTCTCATCAATTACCTTTGGATTATTTCGTATTGCATTTGGCATGTACAGAGATTCAAGTAACTTATTTATGGTGATTGGCATATCCGTCACATTGTCTTGCAAAAATTTTAAAACAGCTTTGACTGCGACCTGTGACAATTCATGACTCAATCCCGTCTTATATCGAACAGTGTCAATTAATACTCCTCCCAATTCGCTGACATTCGGTGTTTCCTCTTCTGCCATTATGACCGTGTCTATTGTCAACAAAATTAAATAGTTAAGACAATTGGCAATGCTCATTTATCTATTCTATTTGTAAGTTCAATCTTACCGTTCTTCTCACGGGACCCAGTGTCACAATGTCAGATTAAAACTAGTCATTGGAATAAAAATAAAAATTCGGCAGGAATGCGAGAATCAGAATGTCAAATAAATAAAATAGCCGCCTCATTTCTTGGCGGTCTTAGTAGCGAATATTTGTTTTTTTTGTTTTTTTTTGGAAATTCTGAGAGGATGGCAGAAAAACCGGAAGACCTCAGTTTACCCGTTACGGTCGTGAGTAGGGTGAGTTATTTACAAGTATACATGACTAATGGTCATATTAATATTCATTTTATGCAAAAAAAAGTCGTTAAGACTCTTAACTTAAGAGGTTAAAAAAATGATGCCCTTATATTTTTTTTTAGATAATTAACGATGCAATTCCTCCTAATACTAATGTTGCTGTTGAGACAAGAAAAGCGATTGCGAAGGCAGCATCGGTGTTTGTTCTTTATGCGACTGCAAATGGTAATAGAGAGTATAAAATTATTATTATTACAATTTATAAACAAAGCATTGTTTGGTCCTTTTCTAATTCTGAATTGAATCGCCAATTTCAGCGGCAAGCATAGCCGGAAAACACGGCAGAAGAACCACCCAAGCAAATGATGTACTGGAAGCTATTACGGAAATGGACTTTCCCCAATTCGATGAACCCCTCCGACTCTCTTTGGAACGTGAGTCTTAATAGAGTTTTAATTAATCACAGTTTTGTGTACCATCCTCGTATTGGAATGAATGATGGCAAAACTTTTGGTTTGAATATTTCAGATTATCAGAGTAATTTAATCTTGAAGAAGAAACGAACCTCTGCTCCCTCAAATAAAAAATCGGCTGATGACGATTCAAAATCAGAGTCAGAAAAAGTTGTGAATGCTGAAAGAGGGGATAATTAATTTTCTTGTCTGTCTCTCTGTACCTACACAATGTCTCAATTTGGTCCATTAAAGAGGAAATAGCTGGTGTTCATTTCAATTGCAAGTTATAATGTCTCTCCTTTTATGTCATTATACACGCTCTCACCTTTAATTTCCTCTTGCAAGACTCTACAAGATGTAAATATTTATATAAGTTTACAAAGTTTTCTCATCTTTGTATCAAATAGAAGGAATGGAAATATTTATAGATATACAAGGCTAATTACGCCAACTAAAAGTTTACAATAAATACAAGTTACAAAATAAAGTGTACATATTGACTTCCTTTATCTACGCACTTTATGCATGGACACACAAAATATTTTTACGTGCACATTAGGCAGAGAACCTCCTTGCAGTAAAGTTTTTATGGAGGGTCAACATTGTGTTGTGCTGTATCCTGTCTATACCAAAGTTATACAGAATGTAAATAAGAAACACTGAAAATACATTGCTCATGTAACGAGAACATGTAGTGCATAGCCCAAATTCCTCTTGAAATTTTTCGGTGCAGGAAACAAGAATGTACTATATATTCTACGCAAATTGCTGCTTTTAAGACATGGGGGAAGAGACAAGTTGATTGGGATGCCGGAAGAAAATAGAATGTAGAAGTGAGAGGAGGATCACAATAAATGAATGAATTTTACTACATAACTATCATTCCATGTTTTTAAATCAGTCTTGTAATAATGAGAGAACTCACAGCACCATTTACTTACGATCGTGAGTATCATCAAATCAATGTGTAGGCAAGACCAAAAATATCACTTTCAGGTGGATTTTGTGTTCTTAAAATGAATTTGTGACAGGGGAATGAAATTGCTTGACATTTTGGGTCAGTTAATTGACAATAATTTATTTCATTTAAATTAAATGACGTGTAGTTGGGTAGCCTAAATATGTGATGACCACAGGAATGGCTTATTTAAAATCTTCATGTTCAAATATAAGTAAAGAATATGACAATTTTATTTGTTCTAAACCTGTATTCATGTTCTAATTACATGAGAGATTGAAGAGACGGATAGAAAAAAGTGGCTGTCATTAACGTCATATCATTTTTCTGGTACATACCACATGGGCATACGAGTCTACACAGATTCCACGGAATTTCGTCACCTACAATGTCCCACAATCTTTTCTTCGTATTGAGGCACATATTTAACCAGTGACCACTCATAGAATAATTGACAAGATTATTCTATCCTCTAAGAAATGGGTTTAAAATATCCTTGTTCATGGACACACTTGCAGTGCAAGTCTTGCACCTATATTTTTATTTGGTAAGAAATGTTGTACAATATGTTCTCTTTTAGTATCTTTACTTTGTACACAACAAATTTCATTGAGACGCATATTCCCCCCTGTCCTGAGGAATGGTCAATAGACGGATAAAGATTATGCCCACAGAAAAACAGTTTTCTTGGCAAAAATAGACATTTGATGGTTGTGTACATATGACTCATATGTTGAATGATTGGAAATGTTCAAATAGCACTAAAATATAGGCCACCTCAATATTATTTCTCATAAATATGTACTCTTTAGTTTTTTACTCTGTAGAAAGTTGTCATCCACGGGGACGCTGTGAGCTAAGCAGCACTCTCATGACCTGGGATGACTAAATCATTGAAATTGACTCAATTCCCCCAAATTAGCATTGACAGTAGTGATGAGTGGATGTGGAGAAAACTTTGTGATGTTGTGGAATTATTTAGCCAAGTCATTAGGAAAGATTCCACTTGATAATAGTTCCTTCAACTATTTTGTGTAAAGAATAATCAGACAATGAATCCAATTAGGGAAAGACGTTAGTCCTTGACCCTGCATCCCCATGAAAATTTGACAAAGACGTCAAACACAGGCTAATAATACTTTACAATTCTGTGTTGACTGGCATATGACCTTAGGAAATGAATGGGGAAGAATAAAATTGAAAGATATTTGAAGGAGCATAAAGGGGAGATGGTATCAACGTTACATTGAGAGAGGAGGGAGAAGACTGAGCAAAAATGAACCTTGTCCATGTACAATTTGTCTGACAATTTGTCAACTTTATGCTTCTACAGTTCCCCAATGGTTTTTCGTTTCTAATTATCTAGTCACCAAAACAAATGGTCATCCTTTTTTTCAATTTCAATAGAAAAAACTGTCCACAACATGCTCAATTCTTAGTAGTTAAACACTCATATGGTGCATGTGTAGCGTGTAACCTTAAAAAATGAGTCTGCAAATTAAAATTCAAATTAAATTCTATATTTGTATTCTTTATTCTAATTCTCTCTTAAGCTTCTGTAATATACAAAAAAAAATTAATATTATAAGCTTGTGATCCCTTTGCCAATTCTAAAAGTCGATCGTATGTACCTACACCCCACCAAAGAATGAATTCCTGCTGTCTAGATTTTTGCGCATTCTTTTCCTTGTGACAATGGCTGAGACTCTCATCATGAGAGTGACGGGGTTATTATGTACATGATAAGTAACACATGAGAAGAAAACATTGTGTGTGTTCTTCATCTAAACCGCCAGAATAGAATTTTTAAACTTGTCAGTACTTTCTCAATTTCATGACTTGTTTACTTTATGCAATCCTCTCAAATCAATAAACAATTTGATTTTAAAATAATACAAAAATCATTTTCAGTCGAGTCTTGACGGTTCCTCCACTTCCGCATTGTACACATAGAGAGGCACCATCTTGATGTACTCAGTACTTTGAAGTGACCCTTTGTCTCCGTCCTTTGACTTTTTTGTGAACAATTCGGTCTTATATGAATGTAAAATGGGTATTTTGTTGCAGCATAATGCAGGAATTGCTCCCATTGAAGATGATCACTGTCAACAGGTGCTCACTGTCAGAAAGTCTATTGGAATACAAGATGGGCATGGTTTTAATGAAAGTTGATGGAGGAGGGGGTCAATTTTCTTGTTCATGGTGCACTGGAAACTTAAGATTGGGGAGGGGGAGATAAAAAGAAGGAAAAAAGAGACTCGCACAAGAAATGGAACTAATGATTACGAGTAAATTGGTGTAGACAAACGGCGATTCGATACAAGTTACATGACACCATCAACCACACAGAACATATTTAATCTCATGTTATCATTGTTCATTAGAATGCTCCCCATACTTTGCTGATGAGTAGAAAAAGGTTGTCTTGAAATGTAATACTTAATCTTGTAAGTTTGCGTGGGGACAAAAAAAACTTAAAAGTGATCCAACTCTGCTCATCTATTCCAGTCTAGTACTAGCTTTCAAGTGGGACGGATGTCATTTACTCTCCTCAGTGCGAGTCTCTCTATAGTCAATGACTCACTTGTTGACTATAATTTTGTGAATTTGTGTACTTATAGGCCAGTGTTATATGGACAACTCCAAGAGAATTGTACCCTCTCGTAATCTGACGGCCACTAATAGGTATATAAGCTAATATTGATTGATTTTAAAAAGAATTTTTATTAAACTTGTTTCTACCGGAATTTATTCGGCATTGTTCTGTGGTTGGAATAGAACCCATTTTGATAAATTAATGCTACAATTTCTAACCGTTCCTCTTTGTTTAATAGCTCAAGAAATTTAACGAGGATTTGTATCAATTTTTGAGTATGAGGAACGATAATATCATTTGGGGATTTCAAATCCATCGTAAAGTTTCCTCACGAATTTCGTGTAAAAATAAAGCACTGTCTTCTGAGTCATTCTCAGTTTTTGGGACCGTGAGTTGAAGGGAATAATACGGGGGGTGTGTGTAGTTTTAAATACTCAATGTGTGTTATTTTTTATCTTTGAAAGTGTCATTTGTTCTTACTATCAAAACATGAACATTGAATGAACATTTGAGGTTGTGAACATTTGACCCGTCAAGTGTCTACGCAAAAGTTTTGTTTCATTCCGATACCCTTCAAGCCAAGAGGAAGGACAAGAGCTTGCTACCAAATAAGGAAATGTGCTTAAATGACTGAATTTAATGACCTGACCTCTGACCTTTAAACATTTTAGATGAAATATGGAGGAAAATATTAGAACATTATTATTGTGATTAAACTCAAAGAAATACTTTGAATAGAAAGAAAGAAATTGGTGGGATTCAAAATGATTTATTCAATGGAAGTGCCATTAGCAGTGGAGGAAGAGAAACAAAGTATTAATTCAGTTGGAAATGAAGAAAACAATTGGACTGTGTTTCAGGACAATTATCCAACTGGTGAGATTGTCTGGGGATTTGTTCTTCTAATTGGGATATTTTCAGGTATAGTTAGTTGTTTTTTTGCATATCTAATAAAAATATTAATACTGACGAAGTCAAGTTAATTGTACATACTAATATTGTGTTAAAGTTTTATCTTTGTTAAATCTAATTCACTTCGTAGCCCAACTTTTCTTGATTTTTTAATCCACTTTCTATTTTTATTACAAACCCTCCTCCTCTTTTCTCCTACGTGTCAAAGTCAAGAGAAATTTTCCAGCGTTCCGTATTTCCTTGACTTTTTCGTACAAAAGTTCCTAAATATTTTTGAATCTTTTAATTTGGATATTTTCAGTGAATATTTTTGTCCTCTGGGTTGTGAGCAAATCAAGAGACCTATGGAAGCCTCGTCATATATGGATGGCCTGTTTATGCATCACGGGTATTTATTTATTACTACAAATACAATTACAATACACTTCAGTTTACCAATAGAAAACAGTGAATTCAAAAAAGTTTAAGGGTTTTGTCGTTCTACTCACATCAATGTCCTTATTCTTTATTTTGTGTTTTAATGTAGATTTGCTTGTCGGATTTCATAAATGTCTCGAGCTTCTTCTTCTACTTTTACCCCAAAGAGAACTTTGCGTCCTTATGAGAAGTACCATTGGGTTACCTTACATCCTCAACATGGCCATCTTGACCTTTTGTAAGTTTTGTTCTCTTAAATAATTACAGGCTGTTTCAAATTGAACTGACACATAAGAAAACTTCATAACTTTTTTTCCTGTCAATATTTTTTCAAAATTCCAAAACGACAATTCCTAGTAAGGGTCCAAGTTTTGTTTCCAAATGGTCCCACCGAAAAATACCCGGATATCACAGAAATCCGAAAACGGGTTTTACGATACCCTGGTTTTTTCACCAATTTAACCACGGAATCTTGTTCTCCATATATTATTTCTATATAAAAATTTTGATGTCAAGAAAATCGTACGATGAGTTCTGGAGATATTGGTATATATGTCGTAGTCCATGGTTGGGGTCCGGCCACGGAGGGTCTGGTCCTTTACTGGCCTAGGCCATGGCGGGTCGCCAAAAAAACAAGTCTATTTTTC